>JZKD02S2128515.1:235871-262853 GCA_000966675.3 Picea glauca
GAATTTATCCATAAACAAATAGTCACATAATTTTGGTTACAACAGGGAGACATGCAATCGCTCCATTCCTCCCACTCTATCCTCATTTGGTGCCAGATGTTTCTCATTGCGCGAACTCGGTACAGGAGATACATCTTTCCACCAGCTGAGATATTAGCCACGATGGTTCTGCTTGACAACTGGCTTCGAAGAAGTAACATTCTTGGGCCAACTACTGCAGCCTATCCTCCATCTGTCCATTGATGATGTTGATGGCGCATAAATGCACGCTGGGTTTGATCATGCATTTATCCACTTGGACTATGTCCACCACAGTCATCTAAGAGATATTGGCGGAATCTCTTTCTTCCTTTTCCTTCAAATCAATTGAGATCTGTTCCACATTCATCTGCATCAATGTCTCGGCGTCGCCTCCATTGTCAATTCCCAGTAGATTTTCGTCTATAGAATTGAAAGCCTCCTCCAAGGAATTGGTTATCTTTTGGAATTGTTGCTTCCCTTTGGTGATGTTATGCTCCCATTCCTTTAACATAATATTTCCTCTGGTTTGTTCTAAGATGGTGAGCCTGGGAGCACCTGCCGAAACTCTGTTATTCATGGCTATCACTGCCTCCTGGAAAGTGACCCGAGCCACTTTGACATCCTTTTCTCTAGCAGATAGGTTTTTGGAAACCTGATTGACTAGCAGTTAGTTTTCCCGGATCGCTCCCACCTTGGCGAGCAAATTCTGTTGTGTCGCAGAGATTCTGTTCCGAATTTCGATTTCCTGGGATTTGAACATCCCAATGTTTATCATTCTGCTCTCGGCGATTTCTACCCGAGCCTGCAACTCTTCAATAAAATTCCTCTATTGGCTCACCTGCATCCGACCATCCCGGACCACTAGTTGCGCTTGCTCAAGCTTAGTTTTGAGCACCTCTATTTCATTTTTATCAGCCAATCTGGCCTGCTCTATTTCCATGCTCGCTTGACCTTTAGCATTCTCTATGGCTGAGGCCAATCTAGTTTCAAGAGTCCTGATTAGGCGACTTTTTCTTTTAATTTGGTTCTTCAAAAGTCCGACCGAGAATTGATTCGCCGAGGCATACGCTCCTAGCGTCCCTGCGATTTCAGTGGCGAATTGCTCATTCTTTTTATCTTTTCCATCGATCATAACTTTATACTTTTTGGCAGTTGACTCTCCTTCTTGGTAGAATTCCCTTTTTACTACTGCTTTTCTCTTTTTATCAAAGAAAAACTCATTCGGAGGGAGTTCTTCTTCTCTTATGGGTCTCAGCTCCTCATTGAATATCGATACTTCTTCTATATTTCCCCGCGCCAACTGCAAGGGGGTGATAGATGTGATGGGTTCTCCGATCTGTTTCAATGATTTTCCTGGGGTATTGACAGGGTTCTTCTTCTTTGGCAGTTCTGGGGTCTTTATCTCGGTCTCTGGATTCTGTTTCTTTGGCGGGTCCGGAGTATTTTCCTCTGCTTCTGGATTCTTCGTTTGTTCCTCCTTATCTTGGTGTTTTCACTAGTCAGGAGTTTCATCTTTAGAACCTTCAGTATCCTTCTATTTCATCTCCGAAATACTTGGACCCTCATTGCGCAATATAGCGGGGAGAGAGCTACGTCAGTGTTCCTCGAATTTCAATACCTCGGCTCTATCCTCGGGTGCCAAGGATTGAATCCGGACTAGAATTTCCTCATAGGACCTTGATCCTCGGAAAATGTCATCCGAGGGTGAATTCTCATGTTCAAATATCTTTAGCCTTCAATTAGCCAAATGATTGCTCACGAACCTCTGTGGATCGTGCTTCTTGTATTCGATGGAGACCAAATTAAGGTCTTCCAGGGCTGCAGCCTCGGCTTTGGCATGCCCGAAATCTAATAAAGAATAAGAATTCAAACRAATGGGAAAAGATGACCATACCTTCTTTGAGTACCCTTTGAGCTCTTTACTTACACTGCCAATTACCATCTGCCGAGMGACCTCGCAACAAGATAGCTTGTCAGGAATGAACAATGGCAGTGCATGCGGGGGAACAGAAGCCTCGAAAACTTTGAGGTATGAAAATTCTGCCTCCACGTACCAGTCCGCTATGCTACTCAGATTTGTCACAATGCTGTCCGAGATACGGGGTGGTGGGTGACCAAAAATGGCGATATACATGGGCACCATCACCTAGTTAAAAATTTCATACGCGAAATTTTCTGCTTTGTTTTCCCATAATTTTTTATGATATACATGTATGGGTTTGTCTTCGGCTGGAGTCCAACCCCATATCATTAATGGAAATGGTGTCATAGAACAAATTGCATCCATAATATATGCAGACATGAAGAATGAGGACGGCCTCCCATTTTCCTTCTGCTCCCGATACTCTGTGACCCAATTATCCAAGCTATCTGAAAGCATCTTTTCCCAATTAAAAGAACAACCTTTTTCGACCCAAAACATTAGAGGCACCCACGCAAGGAAAAAATGTGATGTATCCTCTCTTCCATATAACTGGCATATCATCATGGCCACATTTTTATACTGCGGTTCCAACGAAGCAATTGAATAAACGCCGTGGTTATCAACTCTGAAATTCGCGGTGCGTGAAACCCAATCCTTTATCAAACTGGGCATAGTTTTATTATACTGTGTACACTCCTCCTTGAATTCCTCCAAGAACTCAGTGCCATATGTGTAGTTGAACGTCATGGGTAGCTTATACATGGTTTGCATATGCTCAGGCCTAAAAGTCCCTATGGTAACTCTCTGCTCTTCCATGATAGTCCTGGTCGGTATGTCCACATGATCCAACGCCCATCGCACCATGTCATAATATGGAAGCAACCGTGGCCTGGCTGCTACTCTGTGCATTCCGAATTGGATGACTATTTTGTACTTGGTGTTTAGATCATCTCTTTCATTGCCGTCGGAGTAGTCAGAATAATCCACCAATTCTGATTGCAGAATGTCTGAAACAAATGACCAGTTAGGGACCGAGTCGATACTTTAGGGTGCAGTATCGGAGACATTGTCTGAGCCTTGTCCTGCAACCTCAACATTCTCCTTTGCTGCTTTCCACGGAGCCATGGCTGAAGCTTGTGTTTTAACTCTTCTGCGATAGAAATGCGTATACATACAGAAGTTAGTTTACTCAGAAGTGATGAGCTCTTTGTGCTATGAAAATGCATTTGTTATAATGAAACACAACTCTTACATATATTTGAAAAATCGGTACCTTTCAAAACAAGCCTGTCCAATCATATTTAGAAATAAATTTTCGCCATAAAAACCGATCTTATATTCGTAGATTTACCCTATTTCTTCATTAATGTCATAAATTTTTGGTGGTTTCAAGTTAGTTTGCGTATGGAGTGAAAAGGTTTCTTCATGAATTGTGCATGCATCGAAATGCGGGATCTATCTTGTTTTAGTTTAATTAATCCAATCTCGCTAACGTTAATCAATATCTCGCCACTCACTATATCGAGGATTTTTCTTTAACATCTTGAGTCTTTAACACTCAAGACTGCGAAGAGCGATTTTGGTTAATAAAAAGGTAATCGCGATCTGAGGCTCGATTAATTTTATAATTATCACGTTCGCCATATCGCGACTCGAAGCTTCGAAGATAAGTTTCTGGGAGATTTATATGTCGAGTTGCGAAACCGCGAGATTGAGATAACAAAACTTAAGTAAGGGGAAGATAATATTGGATTAAGTGATTAATTAATCATGTTATAATTACATCGTAACATCATGAGTCGGGGTTTAAAAGCTGTAACTTTCGAAAAAGATAGTGCCGAGTGGCGAAATGCCGAGAACAACTTTTACCACGGTTATTTTTTTTCCTTTAATCCTTGACGTGGGTTATCCCGAAAGGACCTCATGTTATTGGCTCTCGGGGCTGTAAAAATAAAAATTTGGGTTTGGAAAACGCCGAGGCACGAAACCCTGACGACGTCTAATCATGAGTTAAAATTGTTTACCCTGGTTACTGCCTTGAGTGAAAATTTAAAACGACTTCGTCGTTTCGTGACTCGGGACGTGTGAATTCCTGAGTTATAGTATCCAACCTGCGAGATCCCGAAGTAGAAAAAAAAAGAGGGAACATTTTTATGAAAGGTAGGACTTGCTTCAAGAGTAGAAAGAGCGTCACTGCTCACGTGACAAAGTTTCAGAGGTCTCAATATCTCGGAGGGAAAAAGAAAACCATCTTTAGATTTCAAACATCAAAATGAAAATTGTGATAGGCTAAAAAACAAGGGCGGCTCCAACATAGGCTCCAACTAGGGATCCCGCCTTCCTGTGAGGTGGGAAGAACAGTAGACCATGTGCCAATATTGGGTAAATGGAGTCAAAAACTCAATCAGGCGGAAAGGTTGTCGAGAAAAGAGGATCGAAGGGGGAAAAAGACTTCGTTCTTTACCTTGAAAAGTTTTTTCAAAATCAGATACTCTTTCCAAACACAGTTGTAGTCCCTTTCACAATTTTCTCTTTCCCTCTACTAAATTTAGGTATGTTTTAAGACAATCGAAACGACCCTAGGAGACCTAATGGATCTTGTGGCTCTCATCTTGCATCAACAGAATGAGATTATATGTTTTAATCGGGGAGTCCCGTCTGAATTTGGGATGTGGATCAGGTTTTATAAAGAATTGGTTACCAGAGTAGAGTGATATTCATGTATAACAGCCTTACAGATATCTTAGACATTGCTTCACTGCCAACGAGCCTGTTTAGTACCCCGGTGAAGTTATCTGGCCCCTTTTACTGAATTTCCTTTCACCACTTCGAAATATATTTATGCATTTAAATGCTGAGACGAGGGCAATCATTTCTGAATTTTCTTTCATCGTCTCTTGGAATAGTTGGGGGAAATCATTTCTGAATTTCCTTTCACCACTTGTCTTATAATTTACTTTTTTAGAGCATGAAGATGGGGGCAATTAGTTTGTATCAGGGCTAATATCTGTGTAATATTTTGCATTATATGTCTGTCAACTTACTTTGATTACTCGATACCAACCTTCCCTCGACCTTCACAACATCTTCGCTCTTAGGGAGAAAAAGGAAAATAATTTTTTAAGGGCATCCCATTTGAGCAAGCTTTAATCCTCCGATACCGTTGAAAAGCCTAGGAAAGTTAGGATCTCTCTAAACGTTCCTTCGCTTAATAGGGGATCGGATAGTTGTGAAGACCCTCTTTCATTCCACAATCTGTTTTGAAATTTACGAGGTTTAAACAAAAACTTTTATCCCTTCGCAATGAAATAGAAAGGTGGTGACTTGTTAAAAGTTAAATTCGAAGATAGATAGGATTCCAGGTAGCGATTTACTGACTGGAAATACAAAGGTCAAACAAATCAAAACTTCTCTTGTAGGTATTTTTGAGGATAGTTTACTTTGACTGACTGTTTTTAGATTGAGTGAATTGTTTATATTATTTTAAATTTTTTCAAAGATTATCAAACCAAAAAACAATTTTGTTATATATCATTTCATCCGATGTTACAGTTTGAGTGGCGTTACCTCGGTTTTCTTTAACAATCTTTTATAGCATATGTTTTTTTAGAAAGCTCATTTTTACCTTTTCCTTTCACTTTCTTTGTGCAATATAAAACTACTTTAGGTATCACCTGTTTTATGCCGATTTATTTCTGACACCGACTCACAAATTACCTTTCCTGCTAGTTTCGTATGCAGCTGGAATCCTATAAAAAATAGATATGAATATTATTTGAAATGTGTCGAAAGTTTATGAACGAAAAAGGAAATCAAAGAAATATTTAAACGAAAATACATATATGTACATAATTTTTTAATTTTTTTTGGATCTGGTGACTGTTAGGTCATGTAATGCTTTAGATACCGCCCGTTGACAGGGGCGTGAAGGAATTCTCCATATATATTTTCCAGAAGGAAGGAATTTTTCCCTTCTGGAGCCGAGACCCTGAATGGTCCATACTAGAGGTGGTCAAATTTACTATGCTTCGCGGCTTCCTCCCTTCTTGCATCCCATCTTAGCACTAAATCACCTGGAAGGAATTCCCTATCCTTTGCCTTGAGTTCGAACAATTCTTTCATATCATCTTGGTGCTTATGCATCTTTTCATCAACTTCAACTCTATGCTGTTGAACCTCAATCAACTGATTAATTCTCCTGGTTACATGATTGGGTTCTTCATTTTGATCCTGCCATAAATTCATCACTGGTAATGCTAGGTTTATAGGTAGAACAACATCTGTCCCATAGACCATTTGAAACAGAGAAATGCCGATAGACATTTTAGTGTTGATACGGTTTGCCCATAATGTGTATTTTAAGTGCACATGCCAAGACCTTTTATTTTCATCCAGTACTTTCTTGATTATGTTCACCAGGATCTTGTTAGTTGATTCGGCCAATCTGTTCCCCTGGGGGTAATATGCTGTGGAATGGCCGAGAACGATGTTATACCTCTGACAGAAGCTGATCATAGCCATAGATTTAAAGGCCTGGGAATTGTCGATAACTATCTTTTGGGGACAACTGAATCTTGACAAAATATTGTCTTCCAAGAAATCGATTACCACCGAGTCTATTTCCCTTTTGGTTGGAATGGCTTCCACCCACTTAGTAAAATAATCTGTAGCTGCTAAGATCCACTTATGTTGAGAACTGGAATGGGGATTAATTTCCCCTATGAAATCTAGACCCCATTGTTGAAATGGGGCTTCAGCTTTGACTGGAACTAGGGGCAGTGCAGGGAGCTTCTGTTTACCTGCGAATATTTGACAAGGGTTGCAGGCACGCACTTTGGCATTGACGTCCGAAAAGAGTTTCGGCCAGTAGTATCTGGCCCTCAAGATCTTGTAGGCTGTAGCTCTCCATGCGTGATGCCCCCCACAGACTCCCTTATGAAATTAATCTATAACCCGCTGGGTTTCTGATTCTACTAAACAAACTAGCAGGAACCCGAGTGGATCCTTCCAATATAGCTGACTTTCAGATATACAATATTTAACTGTATGGAGTTTTAAGGCTCTTCATTTAGATGGTGATAGTTCATCTGGGCATTTTAGGTTCAGCAAGTAAAACACTATGTCTCTGTACCAGCCTGATGATAAGAACTTCTCTTCGATCTGGTTTGGACTCGTTTCTTCATCCGGTTCATTTAGGTCTGTGTCTTCGTCGCTTTCTAGCAAGCAATTGATATTAAGGGCTCTGAAATTTGACTCCGCTAAGAGTTTGGCCAGGTGTTGCCCTTTTATCAATTTGGTCGCTTTAACTTCTAGATCGAACTCTTGGATTTTAGCAAGCCATCACCCTCTTTTTTCGTCACTATCTGGCTGTACCAATATATCTTTCACAGAACTGGTCGGCACGTATGTGATAATTTTTGAATGTAGTACATAAGTCCTGAATGCCTTTAGCGCTTTTACCATTGCGTACGCCTGTTTTTATATTATGTCATACTTCAATTCTGCGTCTCTAAGGCTCTTGCTAAAAAATGTGATCACCCATTTGAATCCTTCTTCATCCTTTTGTAGGAGCACCGCGGCGATAGTATGTTCAGAGGCAAATGAGAAGATAAGAAAATCTTTTAGATAATCTGGGCTTGCTAACACAGGTGCCTCGCTTATGAATTTTTTAATATGCATGAATGATTCTTTGGCCTCGGTTGTCCAATTTACTCCATTGTCCTTCTTCAACATTCCTGTGATCAATTTGACAATCTCAGTGAAATTGGGGATAAACCTTCGTAAAAAATTTACTGTTCCCAAGAAAGATTGAATCTCTTTTACATTTCTGGGAATATTTAGAGTTTCTATTTCTTCAATCCTCTTAGGATCAATTCTGATCCCATATCTAGATACGATATGGCCCAGAAGCTTACCTTCCCACATAGCAAAATGTGATTTCTTTGGGTTCAAAGATAGACCAAACCTGCGACATTTTTTGAAAGTCTGTCTCAGATGGATCAAGTGTTCTTCGTTGGTTTTGGAGAGAACCGTCAAATCATCGAGGTAAATGACTACGAACTTGTCTCTTTCTCCTACGAAAGCGATATCCATAGCACGCTAGAATGTAGCCCTTGCATTCATCAAACCAAACAACATTTTGTCATACATGAATGTACCCCATGGTGTGGTGAAAGCAGTTTTTTCCCTGTCTTGTTCGTTCATGGTGATTTGATTATAACTGGAGAACCCATCTATCATAGACATTCGATTTGCTCCTACTACATTTTCTAGCACATGGTCCATTTTGGGAAATGAGTAATTATCCTTGAGAGAAGACTTATTCAAGTTTAGGAAATCCACACACAGTGTAATTTCTCCATTCTTTTTCCTGACCGGGACCAGGTTTTCCACCCAGTCCAAGTATCTCAGAGGTACGATTATTTTCACATCTAAAAGCTTCTTAACTTCCTTTTCAATCACGGGTAACAAAATGGGGTTAATTTGCTTAATCTTTTTCCTAAACGTCTTGACCCCAGGTTTCAAAGGTATCTTGTGATCAATTATGGAAGTGTCATACGTTCTTAGCTCATTATAAGACCATGCAAAAAAATCTTTGTACTGTCTGAGTAGGTCTCTGTGCTTGACCTTTACTTTGGGAGGGAGGAACTTGGATATCTTTACTACCCTAGATTCTTTTTTAGTTCCTATATCACAGTCCTCCACTTCTTCTGGTTGGGGCTGCAAAGTGGATTTCACAGGTACATCATTATGATAAAAAAGTCTTTCTAAATGGATTAAKCCTTTCAGAATTTGGTTGCTTTTAAGGACCAACATACGATGATCCACAATTTTTTATCSGAAGGTTTCAGGATCTTCCCCCTCTTGCATGATCCACATCGGGTCATTTTGATTCTCTTGGTCTRGATGAGTTTCAGAGAACTCACCCACTGCTGCAAGAAATTTCTTAATTTGTTCATCATMTTCAAAGACCTGCCAGTGTYTGATATTGTCTGGTATAGAGGGTTTGTATCTGATTTCAATGTGGTACTTCAGTTTGAAGGTCATGGGAGGAGAGAAGGTTGAAGCTGCCTTTGCCAATGCATCAGCATGTAGATTCTTTGTGCATGGGATAAAATGGACCTTTACAGATGAGAAAAAGTTTTCCATGAGATCCCAAGCACAATTTCTATACATTCTTAGTCTGGGATGCTTGGCTAGGTACTGTCGGTTTATTTGTTTGACTATTAGCTCTGCATCACCATAAACCTCCAAGTTACTTATATTTAGCTTTTTGGCGGCTTCTAATCCTAATATCAACGCTTCATATTCGCATACGTTGTTAGTGTAATCTATGTCCCACTGTAGTTGGTAGGAAAAAGGGACAATGAATTTACCTTCGGGAGCCACTAAGAGCACTCCCGCACCTTCCCCTTCAGAACATAAAGCACCATGGAAATACATTTTCCAGAATCCGGTGTTACACAGATCCTCTGTCAAGTGACTTGACTCTTCTTGCTTCATATCGATTTCCTCTAGACAACCATCCAAACCATCATCAAAAGACAAGATGCAATTTCCCAGATCTTGGTCTGTAATGTAAATAGGGAAGTTATTTGGGTTTTGAGGGTCACTAACTGTATATGCTAATCTTGTTTCTCTGTACAACTGAGTGAAATAACCACCGAACACAGGGATTGTGGAATAAGTCATGTCCAAATGTAGAGAACCCCCCAACTTGTCTCCCCATGACCTAGATAACAGCATGCCATACTTAGGGGGAATATCTGCGATAACCACATTCTTCAGGATACTCTTAACCGGGACCTGCGCCAGAGTAACTACCATATCTTTTATCATCCCCATACATTTAACTTTTCTCGAGTCAAAAGAGTACAGGTTTCCATAAGGTCTTGTGATCTGGAGACCCAACTTGTCCATTATAATCTTGGGCATAACATTATGGGAAGCCCCAGAGTCTAACATACAATTATGTAACAACTGATCATATACATTCAGAGTGATATAAAAGGGAGCGATGTTGTATTTGGAACCTTCAAAATGGGGACCAAAGGTGATGTTAGGTCTGTCATCTTCCAAGTTTATAACATCAGAATGGATTTCTAGCTCAGAGACACCGATTGCTTTGGTAATTTGCTTCCGATAAAATGGGTTTTTTGCTAATTCTACCAAAGGGATTGGTATCTTAATTTTATTTAACTCATTTTCAAAGCTGAAAGCTCTGCTCACCTTGTCTACTTCTTTGGTTGAGACTTCCACATCTTTCCTTTCAGACTTATTTGTATAGACCTCTTTATCCCTCATGGTCCTAGTTGAATACGTAACTTTATTTTTTGGTTCGGTTTTTGGTGTTTGAGTTTCAACTTTTTTCACCTCGGAGTCCTGATTGCTTACTAATTTAGTTTTTTTGTTGGGTAATGAGGTCTCGTCCGAAGGAGGCTCATAATCTTGGCCTCTTTGAAGGATTTTCTTGGGTTGAGTCATTGAGGTGGGCTTACTCTTAGATCTTAGGTTGTACTTTGGTTGAAACTCAACTATCATTATCTCGGTTTCTGGTTGAGATTCACAGAGGTCAGTGTGATCACCTTCTTCACCCTCATTTGACGATTGTAGCATGTTTAAATATTTTTCATAGTCTTCGCGAGTCAGATATGGTTGAGTACATTCATCACCGAAATTTATGACGTCATTATTCGAATCTCCATAGTCTTGAAAATCGTTCGCTCCTATAAAATTTTTAGTCTTTAAAGGAGATTGTATCTTTTGATCTTCATTTTTTATTTGTCTTTGTTGATTAGGAGGGTTTTGATTCCTCTTGAAATATTTTTTGGGGTAAGAGTCAGCCTTGGCTTGTTCAAGTTCCATTCTGGATATTTTATTTGACAGTTCTTTGATCACTCTAGCCATATCGTCCACCCTATCGTCTAAGGATCTATTAGACCTTGAAGGACCTACTTATTCTCTAAATCGCTTGGTCTCTCAGTTTCCAGTCTCTAATCTAGCCTTAAGTTTACCCGAAGCCATCATATTAGACTCTATTTCTAATCATATTAGACTCTATTTCTATCGCATCGTCCTGCATACGGTTTAAGGTGGCTCCCCTTCTCTCTCGCAAAAGTAGTGTGAAGTCTGGCTCGAAAGCTTCGGCGAAGGTCACTTTGGCCACAGGTTGGGATGGTTTAACCTTGGCTAGGATTTTATTGTACAGTTTGTTGAATCTCTGAATGAATTCCATGACTGTTTCTGAGTTCTTTTTATTCAAAGGCCCAAATTCGGTTAGATAATAGAGATGGTCTTTTCTCTCACCCCATTGTCTGAGGAAAGTATCTTCTAAAGCATCATATGACAGGATAGAAGCTGCGGGTAGGCTCCGAAACCAATTTTGGACCTGACCTTCAAAAGTTTGGACAAGGAGTCTCGAATATACATCCTCGTGCTCGATACCGAAGATATCTGTGAATTGGTCAAAAAAATTAATATGTTCGACCACGGTCAGATCCCCCTCTCTGGTGAATTTTGGTAAATTATTTTATGTAATTTTCTGGAAGATCATGTAGGGGGATGGGCAATACTAATGGAGCGTATTTGGCTGTGACTTTCAGAAAAAATCTAGGAGGGGGTGCAGGCCCTTGACCTCCACCTCCTCCTAGAGGCACTCCTCCCCCTCCTCCTCCGATAAAACCTCCGCCTCCTCCTATAATCCCTCCACCTCCTCCTCCAGTGGCTGCCATCGTTGTTTGTGGAAAGTTGTAAAGGGGGTTTTGGAAAATTAAAAGGGAATATTTATTTTCTTCGCGAAGAGGAAAATCTGATGGGGAAAGATAAGGAACACGAGGACTCGGTTCCTTGGATTTGCAAGAGACAAAATAGGGAGAATCGACAGGTGTGGGAACCAAGTGTGTAACACACTCCTCAAAATTTGGTGAAGTCGGGAAATTCAAGTGAAGAAAAGATGGTATTTCAAAAGCTGATGAACCTTCAAGAAGGCCCTTTCCTTTGTGTGCTAAGGGGAGGGTTGGATGAATATCACTCCTAATTTCGGAGCAGATTGGCATTGAATCTTTAGCGTCAAAGAGAGGACTGAGCAAAGTTGAGGGTTCATAAGGACTCTTAGTCTTCAGCAATGGGGTTTTAAGTTTGTAAACTGCAGCGGCTGGCTTAAAATAGCTTCTCTCCTTTAGAATTTTTTCGCGATCAGTAACGGGCGTAATCTGCTTACCATCCGGGTTTTGTCTAGTATTCCTTCGATTAGATGCCAGTTTATTTCTCGTGGAGTCGCCAAGTGAAATATAAAAAGCCTTAAAAGGTGTGTACTCTTTGTTCCCTATCAAAGGGTAACACTTTCAATGAAAACAATTGTCATTTTCCCAGGGAAAAAGATTTCGTAACTTCGGTCCCTGACAATGGCGCCAGAAAGATGTTGGTCCTGAGTCTGTACTTAAGGATTAAAAGTACAGTGTCAAGGAATCTCAAAGTGGGTAAAATATGGAGAAGAGGGTAACGTCAACCTTCGGTAAAGGAAACTAGGGAATATTTCTACGTTGGCATTGTCTAGCTTCCAACTGTTCCTGGATAGTTATGTCTTGTTCAATGGCTGCCCATGAACGTTCAAGTTCGACCCGGTTAGTAGCAGTTTTAAGTATTGTATCAAAAAGTTTTAAATCAATGTGTGTTTGGTCCGATAGTCCAGGTTCAATATTAGGATGTGTTGGTGTAGGGACAATCATGGGGGAACAATAAAAGTAAGGAAGAATTCAAAGAGAGATTAAGTGTTGTCTTGATTTGGTCGAATAAAAGAGAATTTATGGTTTTAGGAATAAAATAGGGGTGCAAATCAAAGACTCTTTCCCGTAACTGTATTATATTTAAATCAAAGGTGCGGGGTGGGAGAAAAACATTTAGTTGTCCATAGTGTAAGGTTTCTACCAGGGTAGTATCTCACAAATAAACAGAAGAGGAAAAGGTAAGGAAATAACAGATGTAGCAGAGAATATATGTAGAATTCTGAAAATGTAGATTGGTCTTACACCCGCTGATAGCTGGTGCAGAGGAAAGACAATAAACAATTACAGAAAACCAAAATTCATTCTCTATAGTAGTGGTTTTACTAAAGTATAACAAAGCACATCAATTATGAATATGAAATGAAATGAAATATGAAATAATAAGAAACAAACTTGTAACACAGTCTTGACGGAATCAAGAATCTTCAGATTTGCTTGTATTAACTTCTCAAATGTAAAAAACTCTGTTACAATTGACACAAAAAGTTCCAGCCTCATTTATTTCTTTCTGAGATATATTTATACAATTTTGCAAATAAGATAGCATCTCAATAGTCACATAATTTTGGTTACAACAGGGAGGAGTGAAATCGCTCCATTCCTCCCACTCTGTCCTCATTTGGTGCCAGATTGTCATTGTGTGAACTTGGTACAAGAGATACATCTTTCCACCAGCTGAGATATTAGCTGCGATGGTTCTTCTTGACAAATGGCTTCGAAGAAGTAACATTCCCAGGCCAATTGTTGTAGCCTATCCTCCATCTGTCCGTTGATGATGTCGATGGTGCATAAATGTGCACTGGGTTTGATCATGCATTTATCCACTTGGACTATGTCCACCACAGTCATCTGAGATATATCGACGGAATCTCTTTCTTCCTTTTCCTTCAGATCAAGTGAGATCTATTCCACATTCATCTGCATCAACGTCTCGGTGTCGCCTCCACTGTCAATGCCCAGTAGCTCGCTTTCTATAGAATTGAAAGCCTCCTCCAAGAAATTGGTTATCTTTTGGGCTTGTTGCTTGCCTTCGGCGATGTTATGCTCCCATTCCTTTAACATAATATTTCCTCTGGTTTGTTCTGAGATGGTGAGCCTGGGAGAACCTGTCAAAACTCTGTTATTCGTGGCTATCACCGCCTCCTGCAAAGTGACCCGAGCTACTTCGGCATCCCTTTCTCTGGCAGATAGGTTCTCGGAAACCTGATTGACCAGCAAATAGTTTTCCCGTATTTCTCGCACCTTGGCGAGCAAATTTTGTTGTGCCGCAAAGATTCTGTTCTAAATTTCGATTGCCTAGTATTTGAACATCCCAATGTTTATCATTCTTCTCTCGGTGATTTCTACCCGAGCCTGCAACTCTTCAATCAAATTCCTCTGTTGGCTCACCTGCATATGGCCATCCCGGACCACTAGTTGCGCTTGCTCAAGGTTAGTTTTGAGCACCTCTATTTCATTTTTATTAGCCAATCTAGCCTGCTCTATTTCCATGCTCGCTTGACCTTTAGCATTCTCTGTGGCTGAGGCCAATCTGGCTTCAAGAGTCCTGATTAGGCGATTTTTTCTTTTAAGTTGGTTCTTCAAAAGTCTGACCGAGAATTGATTCGCCGAGGCATATGCTCCTAGCGTCCTTGCGATTTCAGTGGCGAATTTCTCATTCTTTTTATCTTTTCCATCGGTCATAACTTTATACTTTTTGGCAGTCGACTCTCCTTCCTGGTAGAATTCCCTTTTTACTACTTATTTTCTCTTTTTATCAAAGAAAAACTCATTCAGAGGGAGTTCTTCTGCTCTTATGGGCATCAACTCCTCATTGAATATCCATCCTTCTTCTATATTTCCTTTCACTGACTGCAAGGGGGAAACAAATGTGATGGGTTCTTTGATCTGTTTCACCGATTTTCCTAGGGTATCGACCGGGTTCTTCTTCTTTTGCAGTTTTGGGGTCTTTATCTCAGTCTCTAGATTCTGTTTCTTTGGCGGGTCCGGAGTCTTTTCCTCTGCTTTTGGATTCTTCGTTTGTTCCTCCTTGTCCTGGTGTTTTCCTTGGTCAAGAGTTACATCTTTAGAACCTTTAGTATCCTTCTATTTCATCTCTGAAATATCTGGACCCTCACCGTGCAATATAGTGGGGAGATAGCTACATCGGTGTTCCTGGAATTTCAATACCTTGGCTCTATCCTCGGGTGCCAAGGATTGAATCCGGACTAGAATTTCCTCATAGGACCTCGCTCCTCGGAAAATGTCATCTGAGGGTGAATTTTCATGTTCAAATCTTTTGAGCCCGCAATTACCCAAATGATTGCTCACAACCCTCTATGGATCATGGTTCTTGTATTTGATGGAGACTATATTAAGGTCTTCCAGGGATGTAGCCTGGGCTTTGGCATGCCCGAAATCTAATAAAGAATAAGAATTCAAACGAATGGGAAAAGACGACCATACCTTCTTTGAGTACCCTTTGATCTCTTTACTAACACTGCCAATTACTGTCTACTGGGTGACCTCGCGACAAGCTAGCTTGTCAGGAATGAACAATGGCAGCGCATGCGGGGGAACAGAAGCCCCGAAAACCTTGAGGTATGAAAATTCTTCCTCCATGTACCAGTCCGCTATGCTGCTCAGATTTTTCGCAATGCTGTTTGAGATACGAGGTGGTGGGTGACCAAAAATGTCAATATGCATGGGCACCATCACCCAGTTAAAAATTTCATACTCAAATTTTTCTGCTTTGTTTTCCCATAGTTTTTTATGATATACATGTATGGGTTTGTCTTCGGCCGGAGTCCAACCCCAACTCATTAATGGAAATGGTGTCATAGAACAAAGTGCGTCCATAATATATGCGGACATGAAGAATGAGGACGACCTCCCATTTTCCTTCTGCTCTCGATACTCTGTGACCCGATTAGCTAAGCTATCCGAAAGCATCTTTGCCTAATTAAAAGAACAACCTTCTGGGACCCAAAATATTAGAGGCACCCACGCAAGGAAAAAATGCGATGTATCCTCTCTCCCATATAACCGACATGTCATCATGGCCACATATTTATACTGTGGTTCCAATGAAGTGATTGAATAAACGCCGTGGTTATCATCTCTGAACTTTGCGGTGTGTGAAACCCAATCCTTTATCAAACTGGGCATAATGTCATCATACTGTGTGCACTCCTTCTCCTTGAATTCTTCCAAGAACTTAGTGCCATACGTGTAGTCGAACGTCATGGGTAGCTTATACATGGTTTGTATATGCTCATGCCTAAATGTCCCTATGGTAACTCTCTACTCGTCCATGATAGTCCTGGTCGGTATGTCCACATGATCCAATGCACATCGGACCATGTCATAATATGGAAGAAACCATGGCTTGACTACTACTCTATGAATTCTGGATTGGATGACTATTTTGTACTTGGTGTTTATATCATCTCTTTCATTGCCGTCAGAGTAGTCGAAATAATTCACCAATCCTGATTGTAGAATGTCTGAAACAAATGACCAGTTAGGGACCGAGTCGATACTTTGGGGCGAAGTATCAGAGACATTGTCTGAGCCTTGTCCTACAACCTCAACATTCTCCTTTGCTACTTTCCGTGGAGCCATGGATGAAGCTTGCGTTTTAGCTCTTCTGCGATAGAACTACGTATACATACAGAAGTTATTTTACTAAGAAGTGATGAGCTCTGTGTGCTATGAAAATGCATTTGTTATAATGAAATGCAACTCTTACTTATATTTGAAAAATCGGTACCTTTCAAAACAAGCCTGTCCAATCATATTTAGAAATAAATTGTCGCCGTAAAAACCGATCTTATATTCATAGATTTACCCTATTTCTTCATTAATGTCATAAATTTTTGGCGGTTTCAAGTTAGTTGGCGTATGGAGTGAAAAGGTTTCTTCATGAATTGTGCATGCATCGAAACACGAGATCTGTCTTGTTTTAGTTTAATTAATCCAATCTTGCCAACATTAATCAATATCTCGCCACTCACTATATCAGGGATTTTTATTTAACATCTTGAGTCTTTAACACCCGAGACTGCGAAGAGTGATTTTGGTTAATAAAAAGGTAATCACGATCTGAGGATCGATTAATTTTATAATTATCACGTTCGCCATATCGCAACTCAGAGCTTCAAAGATAAGTTTTTGGGAGATTTATATGCCGAGTTGCGAAACCGCGAGATTGCGATAACAAGACTTAAGTAAGGGGAAGATAATCTTGGATTAAGTGATTAATTAATCATGTTATAATTTCATCATAACTTCGTGAGTCGGGGTTTAGAAGCTGTAACTTTCGAAAAAGATCGTGCCGAGTGGCGAAATGACGAGAACAACTTTTACCACGGTTAGCTTTTTGCCTTTAATCCTTGACGTGGGTTATCCCGAAAGGAACTCGTGTTCTCAGATCTCAGGGCTGTAAAAATAAAAAATTGGGTTTGGCGAACGCCGAGGCATGAAACCCCGATGACATCTAATCATGAGTTAAAAAGTTTTACCCTGGTTACTTCCTTGAGTGAAAATTGAAAACGACTTCGCCGTTTCGTGACTCGGGATGTGTGAATTCTTGAGTTATAGTATCCGACCTCCGAGATCTTGAAGTAGAACAAAAAATAGGGAACATTCTTATGAAAGGTAGGACTTGCTTCGAGAGTAGAAAGAGTGTTTCTGCTCACGTGACAAAGTTTCAGAGGTCTCAATATCAAGGAGGGAAAAAGAAAACCATCTTTAGATTTCAAACATCAAAATGAAAATTGTGATAGGCTAAAAAACAACGGCGGCTCCAACAACTTCTTTGAGCGCCAATCAAAAGTGTTATTCTAGGGGCTCTTAATGAAGTCACAGAACTTCTCGATATCTTTCTTCGTCTTACCATTGTCCTTCTTTTCTTGCATCTTGCAATGGTTATCATGAGGTTTCCCATATTTTCTCTATTTCTTGTATTGTGGGTTGGGGCTTCGCTTGCTCTACTTTTGTTGTGAGGGGTTCCTAGACCCAAACTGTTGTGTCTTTTGTTTAAGCTTCTACTCAATTTTGATGCAATATCGATAGGTCATTCCCAAGGATAAGATGTACAAAAAATCCATTTATGTTTGTATGTATATATGCAGAACTCCGCGGTACTTGATTGCCAGATGTCACTCAGAATATTTGATACACATATTGGTGCACAAGGTATGGAAGACAATGGTGAAATATGACACTGTTTAGTCTCCTTCTTGCCGTAGTGTGGTCAATCTTGTATACAAATTTTCATTACTTCCAACAGGGTAGTATTGTTCCTTGATAGAATCCTTGAAGGAACCCCAAGTGGGTGCAACTATAAAAAATAAGGATCCCTCTATTTCTTTTTTTTCACAGAAAGTCTCCCACCAATATTTGACATTGGGGACGACCTTGCGGAGCACAAGTGTAATATTTTCTCTATCAGAAAATTTGTCGACAAAAAAATACCCTTCTAGAAGGTTGAACCATTTATCTACGACATACCCATTTATTTGACCTTAAAATATAGGAATATCAAAATTGAAATGTACCTTTAAGGGGGTAGCGCCTCTTCTTGAGGTGGATGCATCGCTTTTCGACAACCATGGAAGGATTTGTGCAAATTTTTCCATCATCTCGTTCCGTTGTTGCTCAAGGGATTCCTCAAGAAACATTTTGAAATGATATTTTGTGTTTTCATATTTCTTTTCACCCTCCATGGACGTTTTATAGGGTGCATGTGAAAGAATTTTTCCTCAAGAGAAACAAGCTCAAGACCCAACTCTCTATACCCTAACCGTGTCGGGGACATGCACTAAAAAATGACAAGGAGAAGACTGCTTTGATACCACTAATCCATATTTATGAGTGGAATAAAATGAAAACACAAATTCATAATATTAACACAGATACACAGTGAACAATAATAGAGATACAATAAAATTGACTTCTATTAAATGATAAATATGATGAAATTGTAAAATGTAGACTAAAAACAAACTTGGTCGAATAGTGACAACTTACCTCTGAGAAGAGATGTGACGACTATGCTCATTTGCAAGAAGATGATTACAATGAGGCTTTGAATACCTTTTTACAATAAACATGAATTGAAAAACCATAGACATACAAAAATCTTACCCTAGGAGATGAAGCACCAAAAGTCAAGTGGGCTTTGTTGGGGTAAGTTAGTACATCAACTTCTCGAGGTTGTAACTTCTGCATACGATATTTGTATAGGGTGCATGATAGCTCATTGGAAAGGTATTGATAAGGAGATTCATTTTGGGGGCTCAATCAGAGTATTTGGCCATCATTGAGGTGCACAATTATGAAAAATGATGTTTAGGCCCTCAAAATGGCCACAAAAGTTTGGGACCTGAAAAACTGCTAAAAATAATAAATTGCCAAAATATTGTTTTGAGCCAGTTGGAATAGTTTGGTGGAAACCATGATCCTCCTGGATATGTACATGACTGGAAAGAAACTCATCCATCTTTCGAGAAAAACATTCAACACCCCAAATTATAGTTTCTCAACGTCTGATCATTCTCTCTCACTTTCCACAAGAGAAAGGGGTGGGCCCAATTAGGGTGATTCAAGAGGAAATGATGGAATATTCTATGTTGTGAGCATACTTTGATGGGAATTCAAAGAATAAAAATCAATATTATGGAGAGGGGTGCTTCACTTTACCTCTCAGAAATTCATTTTTTCAAACTGAAACTGGCATTGGGAACAAACACAAACAATTTTGCTGAGTTCATGTCTCTAAACCTTTTATGGGTATTTGTAGGGGGAAAAGATGTTAAAAGTATTTATATTTTTTGTCATTCAATAACAGTCATAAACTGGGCCTGGAAAACACATAAATTCCACAACATTCATTTCCTCTCTTTACTTGGATAAATTTTAATAATTCTAGACACTTTTGACTCCTTTGTGTGACATGTCTACAAGTAGAGCAAATTAGAGTAAGATTCTCTCTCTAAAGTAGACACTCAAATGGGCTTTGGGAAATGGATGATTTTCGAGGTTAATAATGGAGAAAACTATGAGTACTATCATAGACATTTTATAGAGGAGATATACCCCACATACAACACTCTAATTTTTTGTATGGCTTTGCATCAGTTCTTGTTGACTTATCCATTTACTGTACTGACATCAGAACTATTTATGCATGACCTCATGTAATGTTATTATGAAATGGGTGTTCGTGCAAATATTATGGATGAAGTAATTGTATGGGGCTTAAAGTCCAATTTTTTTCACCCTATCATTTCTTATTTTGTGCTCACCTAGAATCTGTATTGAGTAGTGAAATACATGGTTTCATGTATCCTACATAATGTAAATTTCTTTTCTCTTCGAAAGAAATAAAATTTATGTTTTTTTTTGACGAGTTTTTTTCTCTTGTTGACTATAAAATGTCTCCATCCTCATAATATAAAAAAATATAGTTTATCACATTAGACAACACGTACTATGTCAAGAATTAAAAATGTTAGAGTAACAAACACATTGGTATTATTGCATTAAATAAATTTTATATAGATCACTCTAAAATTGTGCCAACCTTCTACTAGTGTTGTAACTCAACAGTAGTTACTATATAAAATTATAGTTAAATTGGGCAATAATACTAACATACACAATATTTACCCCCATATGGGGTGTCATATGTTGAGAACATTATTTGGTAGATGAGGACAACCTAGAGGCTCGACAAGACATTATGCACAGATTGCATGATGGCTCAGACAAGCGGTTCTTTGGGAGGTCATCAGAGGAAAGCGTCAGTAGTTCAAAAACCAGAACATGATGGTGATGGGATCCACACATAGGATTCCAACCCTAGAACATGATGTGGGAACAGGGACACATGGATATTCCATCTAGACAAATGGTTAGTAAGGTAGTTAACAAAGCAGTACGATGGGAACCTAAAGTAGGTGGTCATAAATGGGAGAGGTGGCATGTACAGACTCAACTCTTGTGGGAATAAAGGGACAAGAATATCAAGTATGTTTGATATTGTGGGAGTATGTAGAATTTATAATAAAACAAGTATAACTCTCCATAATATGTTATGGAAAGGACTTCAGGTGATGTGTCCAATGTGAAAGGAATTAGCTATAAGAGGAGTTGGTGGAATGTGTCAACATAGATAAAGCTAATAGAAGTGAAACACTTTAGTCATAGGCTCACCATAGACATTCTCATGAATATTTGCAATGATAGTGAGAAGAAATATCAGTGGAGGGTGTGGATGTTATTAGACCAAGGAGTTGAACCTTCAGAAGAGCCCAAGACCCAGAGTGGTTTGAATTTTGTGTGGGAGGTAAGGTGAGTCAGGGGGAGGAGCATAATAAAGTTTCAGTGGGGAAGTCGAGTAGCTAGGCTCATGAAGAAGGGACACATGGAGGATTTAGGAAGCCCGCCAAGTAGAAATAAGTTTGTTAGGGGTTTTAGGATGGATAGGAAAGGAGTGAGAGGTGGTTGTGAAAGGGGAAAGAAAGCCAAGGCTTCCTCATCCCAAGGTCCATTGAATTGAACCAGAGAAACTAGATCAGTATGGATGGACAGTTCAAGGTTTACGTACCTCTTCACATATGAAGAGAAGAAGGAAAAAACAAAAAATGAGGAGGCTATGAGAGTTCATAGGAATAATACCACATAGGAAGTGATCATGGAGGAAGTAAAGGTGTGGGTATACAACCCATTTTACTTAAGGATCCAAGAAACAAAATATTTCAAATTGGGTGACATGTATTGGATTGTCAAGGAAATGGTGGCCCAAGCAGTGGAAAAAACTAGGAAATATAATGAGAATACCCTGCATGTTGTTAAAATATTAGGAGGGAAGTTTGAAATTTTCTGCAATTCTCACTTTGGCATCAAATTTAAGGTCACTATAGAAGGGAAAACCCAATATCAACACCAAACTACACCAATGGACCCATGCTCCCTTATTTTTAAGGATCATCCTATCCCGATTGAGGATGATGAATACACTTGGGTCATTGGAGAAATCTCAAGAGGAAGATAAGGGAATCCAGGTTTGAAGAACCACTTAGTTTTATTACAATATATATTTTCAAGCTTGTGAGTATACTTAGGGTATATAGAAGTCACAAAATTACTCGAAAGATAGAATCTTATATTTTACATCTAGACTATTTCATTTCATTTTCAAGAACAAAATTATTTTTGCGATGAAGAAACCTAGATAATTGTTCTCGGGGTTGGGTATTTGTTTCAATTTTCGTAGCCCCCCCCTAGATTTCTGCATTTTTTATATGTGTATAAATGGAAATACAAAAATAATATTTTAGCCTAAAAAAGTTCATACGCAATATGAATGTTATTACATAACCTTAATCAACTTAGATTTTAATACAAATTATAAATAATATTAATAGAAATAATGTAACGAGTTCATGTTTAAGACTTGAAATATTTTCTTTTGCAACTTTATGTAAATTTTATTTTATATAGTTTATCATGATAATTTTATCACAAAAAATGGTGAATATATACATTCAAAGTACTAAACTAAAAAGTTTTCTAATTCCTCAATTTGAAAAAACACAGTCTTGCTAAAGTTATAGATTCTAGATCCATTATGTATTTCCAAATTTAATGAAATATCTGTTGTATAAAGGAAGGGTTGGAATGATTATACCTTCCAATATAGAAGGATCCTTCAACTTCTACAACAAACAAAGGACCAGGATTTGCAATTCCAAGGATTTTATGTATTTAGTGATCGAAACATCTTGAATGTTGACTATAATTAGATCTTGTAGGACTTTTAGATTCTAAGGAATACAAGTGGGAATAATATTTATATTTATTACCCAAGGGAGGGTTCTTAGGAGATCCCTTGTTCTATATAATTTCCAACTTGTTCCATTGTGAAAAAGTAAATTCCATACCTCCACATATGAATGGAAGAATATAATTTCAATCCTCCAACTATTATGAACTGAAACTTAATGGGATGGACATGTCCCCCACTACCAAATCCTTCAATACATAGTAACCCCCTTGTAAGACATTAATATATTGTGACTGAGACCTAGACTTCACCTATAATGCACCATGTTCCTTTGGATTGAAAATAGGCATAAATGAGGTAAGAAAAATTCAATCAACCACAACCACTTTGGCTTTCTTATCTTTCCATACTTTCTTCTTAAACTTTTTCCCATGGTATTCCAAAACAAATCTATAATTATTGTAGCTCACACATCTAAAAGGGATGTTTAGTCATCCAAGGATTAAGTATAAGATTCGTCACCCACCATAATTCCTATGGATTCAAACAAACACTATCGAATATAATATCAACTAGAATATGATCCATGTAGTGTGAAGAACTAGATTTATTTCTACCATATAGAGTGATAAATTTCCCGTATCATTCCCTATTTCCTTCAATCTATAATCATAGAATAATTCAATAGGTATATTGTTCAATTTGGCCCATACTGGGGCAATAGATTCAAATTCTTCTCGAGTATTGAACAATGGGTAACATGGTTTAATGGATTGTATATTCTCATCCATAAAACAACCCGTAAGAATTCAAAAGGCATAATCCTTTCTCCCAAAAATAGAGGCTAGTCAACCACATGCCAATACGTGGACTATAGGACCATATCCAATAAGTAGTTCCCATTACTATCGTGTCCAATAATTTATTGAATACAAATAGAACCGATGACCACAAAACTTACCAACCACTAATTTTCCATCCAAATCTATTATCTAGATTACCCTAATATCCTCACCAACCAATAAGGAGACCCCTCCTCATCTTGATCTAATTACCCTTATTTTCTTCTTACTAGTGGAGATACTATGGATCTTGGGACATAAACTTTACAAAATTTAAATTTATGTTTATCCCCCATAAACCCTAGAGTCCCAAGAGTGTATATATCTCTTATGATAGCAAAGTGTATATATTTCCTCAATTTAAAAAATCTAGAGGTTCATCACTTCAACGAGATATTTAAAGAAATTGATATAGTGAACTTAGGGGAGATAATAAAGTTTTGTCTTATTTTCCCATATTTGTTAATCTACAAGAGAATAATATCTTCTACATACCAATGAGTAAAGAGGAAATTATGTCTTTAATTAGAACTTTTTAAAAGGATAAGAGCTTTGACCAAGATGGGTGGACTGCATATTTTTTTAGAGATTTTTTTGATTTTCTAAGAGGATTTACTAAGAGTTGTCCAGCATATTAAGGAGATTGGGAAGATATTAAGGAGATTGGGAAGATTCCAGTGAGTTATAATTAAACCTTCTTAGTCTTGATTTCTAAGGTGTATTACCATGATACATTTGATGATTTCAAAACTATTTACCTATGTACTCGCCTTTATAAAATAATATCTAAGGTTATAGCTATTGGAATTAAACCATTGCTATCTAATGTCATTTCCTTTGAACAATTTCTGTTTCTAAAGGGTAGACTTATAAATGTGGAAGTAGGAACTACTAAGGAAGGCTCACACTCAATTACAAATTCTTAGATTCATGTAGCAATTATCAAAATAGACTTGTTTAAACCCTATGATAGGGTTTCCTTTCTATATCTAAGGATTCTACTCATTCATATTGTCTTTGCTCTACCTTTGGTAAAATGGATAATGGGTTGTGTGACATCCTACTCTATTATTTTAATTAATGTTTCTAGATCTAAGTTATTTAAGCCTTCTAGGGGGTTCATAAAAAGGCTTCCCTTTCTCCCCATAAAGTTTCCTATTGCTTGCAAAAGGTCTAAGTACATATATTATTGAAGCTATACGACAAAGGAAACTCATGGGAATTAAAATTCATAGGAGGGAACAACTAGCTCATCTACTATTTGTAGATGTTGTTTTCTAATTATATTTTTATTCGAAGAGGAATTTCAAAACTAAAAAGAGATTTTGGAACTCTATTGTCTAGCCATAGGGATGGAAACTAATATTACAACATCTTCCTTGTATTTTCCTCAAGTGGAGGGAAAAGTAAGGAACATTTTGGAGCACACTTTTCCATTCCCCTCTCATTATTTGAATGATGGAATTAAGTACTTAAAGTTTATTCTCTCAACCCTAATAATTATGGAGAGGTTGACTAAATGTGGTTATTATCCGAGTTCGAAAATATAGTGAAATTTTGGTGGAATAATTGGATTTCAAGGGGAGAAAAATTAGTTCTCATCAAGTCAATTCTTGAAGCCATTCTAGTCTATTGGAATATTTTGTCTCATATTCTGAAGGGTATTTTGGATAGTATTAGGAAGGTGTATTTTAACTATATATGGGAAGGTAACTATGATTATAAGGGATCCCACTTGTAAAATTGGAAGGTAATTTCTTGATGAAGACCAATTCTAGGGGTCCTTTGAATAGATTTTTTTGAGATCTCAAACCTTGACCATAAAATTATCAATTAGATATTCAAACACTAAGAATGCATGGTGAAAACATAAATCTACAAGGAAAAAAATCGATATAATCCATTTTTGATGCCATCAAACAAGTTTCAAGGTGTAGAGATATGAATGGCTCATTTCATAAATTAAAATATCGAAAATAACTTTGGCCATCCACAATGTGGATTCATCCTGACCCCTCTTCTTTGAAAATCGATAAATATTACAATGATCGACCTTTTTGAATTTATCTTGATCTCACTATCCATATCTAGGTATCAGGCTCGACCCCTCTTTATTCCCTTAACACCTAGGTGTTAAACGCCTCTTCACAACATCGTTTCGACATTGGATCATCGTAGATCCATCCTGTCATCAATGATGGATCTCCTCTTACAGGAATATGATACTCTTGCTTTGACTTCATACCTGCAGAGTTTAGTTCTTGCCTCCAATCACGACCTCTCTCCTCAAGGAAATATATATATATTTAGATCTATGGACTTGACAGGGTTGCACACATAAATATCTCAATAAGATAAGAACTAAAGATACACAAAATACATAATTTTATTATAATCAAGCTTGTCTATTACATAACAAGACCTCTCATTGCCTGGTCTCCCTTTCAACCTGTTTTTACATTGTTGTTGGCCTCCTTGTTAAACACCCACAACTTACATATATAAAGAAATAATACAAGGATCAAATCACCCAATATATGATCTACTCTCAACCTATATATAATATCTCTCAAAACAAGAATATCATGACAAACCCTATCATCTACCCAATTATAGAGGAAAATCACATCCTCTTGCAACCACACCACCTTATGGAAACTTCAATATTTTGGATTAGGTTTGGGTTTTTTTCGCTCCTACATCAAACACCAAGGGTTAAAAATTTCCATGATCTCCTGACCATGTGTCTTCACTTCTGCTTCAATTCTTTCAACATATGGGCTTCATTTTCCTCATGCATAACTGATATTCTCCACAAGCTCACTCAGTGAGATATAACCAAGCCTCTCTAACCAGCCTCTACACCTGTTACCATACCTCACTAAGCTTCTCTTCTTGAGCTCATATTTTTTTTATTTCATATTCTATCCACTAGAACTTATTGAGAACTCCTTGCTCTTCTCAGCTTGTGCATCTACTCACTCATAGAAAATCATTTCCTATGCTCTGATACCACTTGATGAATACCAATTCTGGGGGTCCTTCCAATAGAGTTTTCTAATATCTCAAACCTTGTCCATAAAATTATTGGTCATATTATCAAATACTATTAACACATGGTGATATCATAAGTCTACAAGGAAACAACTCAATATAATCCATTTATGATACCATTAAACAAGTTTCAAGGTTTAGATATACAAATGAATCATTTCATAACTTAAAATGTTGGAAATACCTTCGACCATCCATAATATGGACTCATACTAACTAATATTCTTTGAAAATAAATAAATATTACAATCATCAACCTCTTCTCATTGATCTCAATCTTGTTATCCACCTACATGTCTCAGGCGTGACCCCTCTTTATTCCTTTTTAACCTAGGCATTAAACCCCTCTTCACAATAATGTTTTTAGATGGTATCACCATTGATCCATCCCATGATATACAATGAATATACTCTTACAAGAATATGATACTCATGCTCTGACTTTAGACCTACAGATCTTATTTCTCTCCTGCAATCGTGACCTCTCTCCTCAAGGAAATATATATATTCAGATCTATGGACTTGACAGGGTTGCACATAGAAATAACTCAGTAAGAGTAGAAATCGAGATACAAAAAATACATA
>JZKD02S2128515.1:281730-294398 GCA_000966675.3 Picea glauca
GTAAGTATTTTTCCTGCAAAACTTCTTGATTGAATGGTTGTAGGTTAGTAATTCTTGCATTTACTTATAAAATTGTTGATTTTAAAACCCTAGGTGACAAGAACACAAGTAGGTCATTTTCATATGTCCCCTTAGAGAGAAGTATTCAGTCATTGAAGGAGAAAGATAGAGCCTAGCCTTTGCTACACTCATCTAACTTTTTCCCTTAAGCTAGTTTTTTATTTTAAAGGTTAAAAGGAGGGTAACTTCCTAGGCCTAGGTTATCTACACCTAGGGGCGTCCATCTTTTAGGGTTTAGTGATAGAGACTTGTCTTTACAACACTCTCCCTCATTAAATCCTCTTGTTTTAACCCTTTTCTTATGCTAGCCATTTTCCAAGTTTGGCCTAAAGAAGGAGGAAAGAGCATGAGGCCTTGCTTAAGAAACAGTAGAGTGAGCCTCTTTCCCCTAGGGTTTTGATTCTAGGGCCCTGCCATTGCAACACTCTAGAACCCTTCCCTCTCGTATTTAGCCTGTTACCCCTTCAATCTTGTGTCCTCTCCTTTATTGACTCCATATACCCTTAGGCACTGATCTTAGGCACACAACGTTGAGGTCATAGTGTCCAAAAACACTCTCAAAACTTTGAATTTTGAAACCCTAACTAACAAACTAACCTAGATAAGGTTGACGTCACCCTTGAATAATCCATCTTGACGCGGCCATTTTTAATGATAAGAAATTGAATGATGATTTAAATCATTTATTGAGTAAAGTGTTGGTTGGATACATTGTTAGCTTCATCATCTTGACAGTTATTGATGAATTGATGCTTTTTCCATAGTTAATTGATAAAACATTGACGTCATTGGTATCTATTGTTTTACATTGCTTATTAATTAATAGAATATAGTCATTGAAGTACTAACCCATTGAGTTAATGCCTGCATATATACTGTATTATTGTTGTCTTGTTCCAGGTAGGTGTTTTCATTTGGGAATACACTTCTTTATTGGTTGATTAGCCAGACTGTCTGAACTTGGTGGTAACCTATGAGAGGGAAACTTTAAACTTGAATTTATACCTTTACCTCTTCAAAACCCCAGGTTAGCTTGGACGTCTCCCCTGAGTTAACATACCTAAATAGAAAGAACCTCCCCATTGAGGTGACATTGGGTGGGGAAGGTTCCTGTTACGCCAGTTTGGCCTCAATTCTCTAGCCATTTGACCTAGCTACAAACTGTGTGATAACATTTTGGCGCCATTGCTGGGGAACACTGAGTCAATCTTCCTCAAATGACCGATATTTTGGTAAGACTTGTTCTTACAAGATTACCTGGCAACTCCACTAAGATTTTATTCCCTTTTTTTCTTTGATAGTTTCAAGCAATTTATCTGGTGACTCCATCAATGACAATCCGTAGTGGGCAACAATACTCAAATCCCTCTACTGTGGCCATCGTCACTTTAACAAGCTCTGCACCCCCAATTAATATTGATCCTCACAAGTGGTATTACTTAGAGAGTTTCAACTGTTTCGACTTTAGTAACACCCAAGGGGGGCTGCATGACTTAACTGAGGATGCAAACTCTTGGCTACCTTTCTTCTCAGGAAAGAGCATCCCTGGAAACTCGCATTGGAACCAGTTCTGTGATAGTTTTGATTTTCATTTGGCTGATCAAGATCACCTTGATGTCTTCATGAGACTCTTTGGAAGTTCCCTTATAGGAGATGCTAAAGTTTGGATTGATAAGTGTCCTAAAGGAAGTATAAAAAACCCTGAAGAACTACAAAAGGCCTTTAAAATAAGGTGGTGTGATAGTGAGCATTCACAAGACTCCTTTTCCCAATACTTTAATATTTGCAAAGGACCCTGTGAGAGTGTTAGAGATTTCAATGATAGGTTCAACCTCCTCCTCAAAAGGGTATGATCAAAGGTGGGCTCAGAACAAGCCATCATCGATCACTTCTTATCCTCCTTAGAAGGAACTATACAATTCAACGTTAAGGACCGGTCACCAACAAATTTAGAAGAAACACAAGACCTGGCCTTTTAGATTGAAAGGAACCTTTATTTTGACGATTACATTCATCAAAGAAATCTTACACAAAATTATGAACTATGGGATCCTGGTAATGAGCCTTTGGTAGAACCTGAACCTCCAAGGATCCTCCAAGTCAAGCTCACTCCCACTAAGAGGAAATGGAGCTTCTCCCATGAAAGTGTTGTGCCTTCCCAAGAACCCCCTTTGAAAAGGATCCATCCTGAGGATGAAGTTGAGGCTACCTTACCCAAAAATGTTGGGCCAAGTCTTCATGAATATTTCTCTCTCTTTATCCACCAAGTGGGACACCCTATTTCCACAGTTTGCGAGTTCACACCTTTTTATGTCTCCCTTCGAGTCAAAGATTCTCTCCTCCGCAACTATCCCCTACACCCAAGTGCCACAACCAAACTGATGATGGAAGAAGTTATGCATCAATTAGGTCTAAAGATCTCATGAGCAAATACTAGAGGTGTCTTTGTGAAAGGAGTCATTGACAACCTTGAGGTGGCCTTTGACTCCTGCCCCAGTGCCCCTTTCTTGATAAATGTGGTCATCATAGATGATGTAAACAATTTCAGGATTATTCTTCACAAAGATCTCATAAAGCACTTGAATGGAAGTATTTACAAGAAGCAATCCAAAGAAACCATCCCTCACCCTGAAGGAGGATTCTTTACTGTTTATAATGAGCCCCTCATTCACTCCCTAGTTGAGACCTCTAATGAATCAAATGACCAACTTTTATGCATCAATAGTGGCCTTAATGATTGGTTCATCCAGGAAGGAAAGTTGGATATGGATATCGTTGAAGAAACCGAAGGAATTTGGACTCTGGAATTCAATGGATCACACTCAAGATCTGGATCAGGTGCTGGAGTGGTTTTAACATCCCCTTCATGTGATATCTTTTACCATTCATATAGCCTAGAATTCCGTTGCACCAACAATGTGGCCAAGTATGAATCCTTGATTCTAGGACTCAATCTAGCAATTGACAAAGGTGTTACAATCTTGGAAGTAAAGGGGGACTCAAACCTCATTGTGTCACAAGTTTTGATGAGATTTTCCACTAAAAATGAGAAGTTGAAAAAGTATCGAGATGTGGCTCAAACCCTTTCAAAATCCTTCAGAAAAGTGTTGATCGAAGCCGTTCCTCGTGAAGAAAACCACGTGGTTGGTGCTTTGGCTGTCTCAACCTCTACTTTACAACCATGTGAAGGACCTTTTCACAACCTATGCAAGATGGAGGTTCTTTTTATGCCCTTTGTTCTCGACAATTTGGAGCATTGGCAGGTGTTCGAGGATGATGATCAAATTATTAGATTCACGGAAAACAACAAGGAATTTACTGATTCACAAGTTTATTTCCTAACCTACTCTATGGATTTAGAAGTCATCAACCTGCAAAACAATACCTTACCAAAGGGTTGTATTCCCCTAGAAAACCTTTTTGACAGGCATGATGTTTTCAAGGGAAAGAGAACCAATAAGCAAGATGAAGAAGCCCTAGAATTCAATATCGAAACAGAGATAGACCCAAGGATGGTCAAGATAGGAAAGGGAACCACCGAGAAAGAAAGAAAGGAGATACTAGCACTCATTAGAGAATTCAGAGATACATTTGCTTGGAACTATGATGATTTGAAGGCTTATAGGGGGGATGTCATCCAACACGCCATACCTTTAGTAGAAGGAGCCAAGACATTCCGACAAAAGCTAAGGCATATCAACCCGAAGTTGGCAAGCCAGATAAAAAAGGAGCTCGAAAAGATGGTTGACGTTGGTATCATAACCCCTATCAGGTACTCTTCTTGGATGTCAAACTTGGTAGTTGTTCAAAATAAAAATGGTGATATCCACTTGTGTGTTGATTTCTGCAACCTCAACCAGTTGTCTTTAAAAGATAATTATCCCCTCCCAAAAATGGAACATTTTCTTCAGCGGGTCACAAGGGTAGGGATGATGTCTATTCTAGATGGTTTCTCAGGGTACAACCAAGTCTTACTCAAAAGGGAAGACCAAATCAAAACTGCATTCACTACACCTTGGGGAACTTTTATGTACTTAAGAATGCCATTTTGTCTTATGAACGCTGGTGCCACTTTTCAGAGAGAAATTCACTTTGCCTTCAGAGACTTCATACAAAATATCATATAAATTTACCAAGACGACCTTACAGTTGTGTCCAAGAATAGGAAAGACCATCTCTCCCACCTTAGGATTGTTTTTGAGTGATGCAGAAAGTATGGTATCTCACTGAATCCTAAGAAATCTATTTTTGGGATTGACGAAGGAAAATTGTTAGGACACATGGCCTCACAAGGAGGAGGCTCCATTTATCCTAAAAGAGTCCAGTCGATAAAGGATTTCCGCCCTCCAGCCAATAAGAAAGCCTTGCATTCTTTTCTCAGAAAAATCAAATTCATTCGCAGATTTGTGCCAAATTTCGCTGAGAGGATAAAACCTTTGGTGCTCTGTTGAAAAATGATGTTGCTTTCAGGTGGGGAAATGAAACCAACAAGTCTTTTGATGATATAAACAATGCTATCTCCCAAGCCGCCATCTTGATTAGTCCTGATTTTTTTCAAGATTACATAATATTCTCGTTTGCATCCCATGATACTATTGCAGGTGTCCTGATGTAAAAGGATGCTGATAACTATGAAAAACCTATGGCCTTTATGAGAAAAGTCCTGAGAGACTCAGAGTTAAACTATTCCATCACAGAGAAACAAGCCTATGCCTTGGTCAAGTCCCTCAAACACTTTAGGAACTATGTCAGTTACAATAAAATCAAGGCTTATGTCCCATACCCAGCTGTGAAGGACGTTTTATTGCAACAAGATTGCATGGGTACTCTAGGAAAGTGGGTTTCCAAAATCCAGGAATATGACATAGAAATAAAACCCACCAAGATAATAAAAGGAAAAGGTTTCGACCAAATGCTGACTGAAAGCAATCAGGAAGCCATACATATGGGTGAGAGTGAGAAAGTAAATGTAATGATCAGTGAACTGGAACATGACAAATGGTATTCTGATATCTTTTATTATCTAAAGAACTTGTCTTTCCCTGATCACTTAGTGGATTACAAGAGAAGGTCTTTAATATTGAGAGCTATGAAATACTGCTTGACTGAAGATGGACTTGGATGGAAAAATACTGATGGTGTTATACTTCAATGTGTAAACAAGGAAGAGGCAAAGAAGATACTGGAAGAATTGCATTCTGGTCATTGTGGTGGATATTTTTCTACTCGTATTAATGCCCATAAGATTTTAAGGGCCGACTATTATTGTCCAACACTTTTTTTAGACACTTACCAACACGTCCAATCTTTCCAACCTTGCCAATACTTCTCCGGTAAACCGAGACTCCCAGCACAGCCCTTAAAACCAGTGGTAGTAGAGGCACCCTTTCAACAATGGGGTTTGGATTTTGTTGGTGAGTTCAAGGACAATTCAAGTAATGGGTATCAGTGGATCCTAATAGCTACAAACTATTTCACCAGATGGGTTGAATCAATTCCTACAAAAAAGGCCACCGAGGAAGTAGTCATGAATTTCTTGGAAGATCAGATCATAACTAGATTTGGTGCCCCTTCCAAGATCACTACAGATAATGCCAAAGCTTTCAGCTCCTATGCTCTGGTAGAGTTTTGTTTCAAATATGGAATTACCCTATCCCATCCCTCCAACTACTACCCGCAAGGAAATGTATTAGCATAATCAACCAATAATAACCTCATGAATATTCAAAAGAAGGTTTTCGGAGAGAATAAAAAGTCATGGGATAGCAAAATAAAATACGCAGTATGGGCGGATCAAATAACGATAAAAACTTCCATAGGAAAAACTCCTTTTGAGCTGGTATATGGACTTGAAGCAAAACTTCTTGTGAACCTCCAAATCCCTATCCTTTGTTTTTCTCAACAATACACCAGAGATGTAGAAGCAATCCAAGGAAGGATCAATCAGCTGATAGAGCTAGATGAGACGCAGAGAGGTTCCTTGGGTCAAATGACGAGAAATCAAGAAAAGATAAAGAACAGTTTTGATCATAAAGCCAAGGAAAGAAATTTCGCCAAAGGAGATCTTGTCCTCCTATGGGATAAAAGAAAAGAAAAACCTAGTATGCACAGAAAATTCGACAGTCTATTGGGAGGCCCTTATAAAATCATGAGTTGTGTAGGTACAATTCTTTCAAACTAGAGACCATGGAAGGAGAAGTCCTGAAGCTTCCAGTAAAAGCTTTACATATCAAGCGTTACTACCCTCCAGAGACCTGAATCCACAGGTAAGTATAGGTAGGTAGGCATTCTTCCATGTATTATACCATTTGCATTTCATGTTAGTTTGCTTCCTCACTTGCATATTGATTATATACATATATTATATTTGTTGGGTGGCAATACCGCCCCACCTTTGTTACTGATGCCCTTTTCAAGTCTAAGCAGGTCTGCAAGTTTATGCCAGAGATGTTGAGGTTCTCATGCACTCTATGGTAAGCACATGTCCCTGAGTTGGAGCTAGATGTTATCCCCCATTTCTAGGGATAACTAGGAGATCATGTCTCGAGGCCCATAGGTCCTAGACATGGAGTACCGAGAGCAGGATTGACCTGAGCATGGCCCTAGAGGGCCCATCTTTCTTCTTCTTCATCAAAATTTTCCTACGAGCAGCAACAACATCCATCACCTTCGGCTTGGACTTGTATCGGAGAAGACTCTTGCTCCATGAGGTAATTGGTCCAGGTATCATGGTATGTGTCATATTTGGTCATTATAACCTTTGGATATATGCATCAAATTCCTTTCATTTCTGACAATTGCATGGATTTTACATTAACTCACTTGACAATGGTTGGGGGGATTGATAGAGTGCCCTATAAATATTGTACCCATAGGTTTTGGTTAGCCACTAGGGGGGATTTTGAAGGGCCATCGTTTGCTCCCATCATATCATCACTCTTACATATTATCTCCCACTCATCTATCCCATTCCCCTAGTCCAGGCATTAGGATGACCTGTTTGTGGGGTTTACACCTTATCTCATGGGAAGAAGGGGCTAAAGGCCCAGGAGGTAAAAGAAGCTGGTAAGAGATAAAATCCATAAAAAATAAAACCTAGAGATGTCTCACCCACGAATCCCCGAGAAGGCAATAAAAAGCCTCTCGAGAAGAAACAAGAGGGACCCGAAGAAAAATGACAAAACAAGACCTAGCCAAGAGGATGGGGGGTCTCATCATGAGCCAGCCCAGTATGTTCATGGGTACCTAGAAGTATGACATTTCCATTATCTGTTTACCATGCCAGGGTAGTGACCTTTGGTTGCATGGCCAAGGAAAGGGGGTCTCATCATGAGCCAACCTTATCATCTCTATGAAAGTACTTGTGGGTAACACTGTCAGCTCTGGTCACCACGCCAAGGAAGTGTCCTCTAGTTATACCTTCAAATAAAAATAAAGAAAAAGTAATAAAGAAAAAGTAATAAAGAAAACAAAGAATAAAGGAAATAAAGGGCTTGGAAAAAATTGCATCCATGATAGGTACAACTCACCTTCTACAAAGGCACCCACAGGTAATATCACCCCTGTCTTTCACTCTACCTATATGTTTGGACATCCTTTGACCACATCACCTCGTGTTACATGGATTGGATGATATCCTCTGGAAACTTTCCTTCTCTTATGGATGCTGGCCCAATAGGGAATTTTGTCTTTTTATTCGGCTTTGTATAGTAGGTCATTGTAATGTCTTTGAGCTATTGGATGATATGTTAGGGGTTTTATGCATGCATTTGATAAAATTAATGATGAAATATGATTGAAATTTCTATGATCCCTATGACTAATGAGCCCATGGAGGGATAAGTTTTTGATGTGCAGGATCATGCCCGACGGACAAGTACCAGTTGGACCGGTACACATGGAGAGATTATTAGTTCGAACCTCCATGGGGCTGAAGAGCCCATCAGATGGTTGTTGGGACCCCATTAGGGGTAGAGACAAGAAAATGATTGGTTGAGACTTTTCACAAGAGAAGAAGGAGAACTTTTTCATCCAGGACACCTTGGTTGAGTCCAGCCCAAGGGGGTTGAGCCACTACAGGTGGAACATGCCCTTTTTGATGCCCCAGGATGTCACCTAGGACCCATGATGTCACCTCCAGTGTATGACATATTGACAAAGCAGTTTGGCATGTGTGGAAGAGTTTGGAGGCCTAAGGAGGGCCAACGTTTGTCATCTTGTGTTGCATTTTTCCCTAAAAAGGGCCAACGTCTCCCTCAAAGGGGCTTGACATCCTATTTATTGCTCATTTAGGGTTTCATTTAACAATTTAATGTGAAACAATATGATTTTTGGTTTGTATCCTTGTCATTTATTTTTAATGACCTAAAATTAATTAAAAGGTCATGATACACTATATATTGAGGATGTTTTCCCCTCATTTGAACATAACACAATCACTCACACTTGTGAGGTCTAATTTTTGCACCCTTATTGGGTATTTGGTCTTTGAAATTGAGGCACACTTGTTGATTGGAGGCTTTTCTTGGCATATTATGGCATTTCTCTTGAGGAAGGTTTACAACTAGGGTTTGCACATGCTTTTCTTCATGATATGTAAGTATTTTTCCTACAAAAATTCTTGATTGAATGGTTGTAGGTTAGTAATTCTTGCATTTACTTATAAAATTGCTGATTTTAAAACCCTAGGTGACAAGCACACAAGTAGGTCCTTGTCATATGTCCCCTTAGAAAGAAGTATTCAGCCATTGAAGGAGGAAGATAGAGCCTAGCCTTTGCTACACTCATCTAACTTTTTCCCTTAAGCTAGTTTTTGATTTTAAAGGTTAAAAGGAGGGTGATGTCCTAGGCCTAGGTTATCTACACCTAGGGCCATCCATGTTTTAGGGTTTAGTGAGAGAGCCTTGTCTTTACAACACTCTCCCTCACTAAATCCTCTTGTTTTAACCCTTTTCTTATGCTAGCCGTTTGCCAAGTTTGACCTAAAGAAGGAGGAAAGAGCACGAGGCCTTGCTTAAACAACACCAGAGTAAGCCTCTTTCCCCTAGGGTTTTGATTCTAGGGCCCTGCCATTGCAGCACTCTAGAACCCTTCCCTCTCATCTTTAGCATGTTACCCCTTCAATCTTGTGTCCTCTCCTTTATTGACTCCATATACCCTTAGGCACTAATCTTAGGCACACAACGTTGAGGTCATAGTTTCCAAAACCACTCTCAAAACTTTGAATTTTGAAATCCTAACTAACAAACTAACCTAGATAAGGTTGACATCACCCTTGAATAATCCATCTTGATGCAACCATTTTTAATGATAAGCAATTTAATGATGATTTAAAACATTTATTGAKTAAAGTGTTGGTTGGATACATTGTTAGCTTCATCATCTTTACAATTATTGATGAATTGATGCTTTTGCCATAGCTAATTGATAAAACRTTRACTTCRTTGGTATCTATTGTTTTACATTGCTTATTAATTAATAGMATATAATCATTGAAGTACTAACCCATTGAGTTATAGCCTGCATATATACTGTATTATTGTTGTCTTATTMTGGGCAAGTTTTTTCATTTGGGCATACACTTCTTTATTGGCTGATTAGCCGGACTGTCTGACCTTGGTGGTAACCTATGCGAGGGAAAATTTAATATTGACTTTATACCTTTACCTCTTCAAAACCCCAGGTTACCGGGGACGTCTCCCCTGGGTTAACCTCCCTAAATAGAAAGAACCTCCCCATTGAGGTGACATTGGGTGGGGAAGGTTCCTGTTATGCCAATTTGGCCTCAATTCTCTAGCCATTTGACCTAGCTACAAACTGTGCGATAGCAGGTCCCAAGGTACTAACTGGTTTCTAAGTCTAGTTCCCATATAGTGTGCTGAAGTCGACAGGAAAAAAATCGTCGAAGGAAGGCCTTGATGTATCCCCCATCAATGACATGAAACTGACACAGAGATGTAAATTGGTGGATCAAAAGAACATGGATTGACAAAGGTATTGAAATAGTAAGTTTGTGATGGTTTACTCTCAAGGAAAATACTTCCCTTGAATACCGAGGCATGACATGGACCAAAACATGATAATGCAGTGGATACTGTGACTTTCATCGGGTGACCCAAAGGAGTAAGGAAACTCATAGGATTGGTTCAATGCAGAGGTTCAACAGAAAACATGTGTGCAAAGATAAAGTGTCATGTTCAAGGGCAATTGTAAAGGTGACTATTGATGTTCTAAAAAACTTCTTGGCTTACTTTTTTCAATTTTTTCCCCATCTAGATAGACGAGTACCTCTTTTTGATTTAACAAGCTAGAGGAGGGTAACACATGCTTGATATAACTCACCTTCGGTAAGTCCCTCTTCCTTTGTTTAACGAATTGGAAGAAGTAAGGGTTCGGTCCCATATGGGCCCTTCAATGTATGATTCTTTAACGAGTCCAGAGAAGGTAAACTCATTGTTTTTTCATATTTAGAGAGTCTGAAAATGACTTAAAGACAACTCCATTGTTGTCCTTTTTCGTAATGTTAGTCTCGCAAGGATGAAAAAGAGATAAATTATCACTTGAAAGACGCCCTTTCAAACCTTTTAACAAGTGGGAAAGGAAGCAAGATCACTTGGAAATATTTTCATGTTTAGGGAGTTTGAAAAGAGATTAAAGAAGACTCCAAGGGGTTCCTTTTTCATGTATCCATGCAAGTCTGAAAAAGAGATAAAAGTTTACTCGGTGCATTCTTATGTTTTCATTAGCATGAGAACGAGCTAAGACTATGCTCATTAATATGACAAGATGAAAATCCAACAAAATTGCTTTGAAACCTGTCAATAATGTCAAAACTGCATGCTAGTGTATTAAGAAGGCCTCCAAAATATTTATCAAAAACCCAAAAATAACTATGCTTTGACAAAAATGAAATTTTATAAATAGTAATATGGAAAAAATTGTGTTTTACCATTTCATTTGTGCAAAGATTTTAGCAGTGGAGAAATTGAGCTTGGGAGGGTGATCATTTCTTTCATCGGTGCTGGAGCTACGGTCAACTATTTCCGTCACTGTTTGGATCAGGTTGGTGCTCTTTCCCTTTCCTTCAATTTGCACGGTTACATTTGATTTTTAGGCAATAAATAAATTTAAAAATTGATGCCCTGGGATGACACAAGAGCCCAAAAAGGATCGACACTCCTCTAGAATGTAGGGGGGGTGTTGCCCGATTTTTTTAGTGCCCTTCTATTCATAAAGACAGAGTGCCAATGCTATGATGTGAGAAAGATAGGGGTCTTGCCCAAAATGCACAAGAAAAAAGCCCAAAAACGTTAGCGCTCCTCCAAAAGGGTAAGGGGGCATTATGAATAATTGACAGTGCCTTGGTGAGCTTCTTGGGGAAGTGTTGGCACCCTGATATGAGTGTAAAGGGGGCATTGGCATCCTAAGTAGAGAATTTTTTTTTTTTAAGTTTTTAATTGCCCAAAAATTGTCGAAATAGCATAACTAATGACTTTTTCTTGTTGATGATTGTAGGTGAATTCGGAAAAAGTCATGATAGAGTGGAAAGAAAGAGAGCAAGAGATTGATGATGTGGCTGCTTTACAAAGTCCCCGATCATTGGCTGCATTGAGTAATTGCAGTCTCCTCAAGTTTTTCAAGATGCAAAAGATGAAGAAAGAGATTCTTCTGCTCGAGTATATGATTGGGCTATGGAATGTTGCAAAGAAGGGGTTCCAAATTGGAATGAATTTTATTTATATTGAGTTGGAAGATATGTACTTATTGACCGACCTCTCAAAAAGAGGGTCCCCCATTACTTTATCCGGACAGAGGGTGCTTCCCGAGCCTGTGGATGAGTACCTGGCAAACCATTGTGTCCAAGGATCGAGATCAGTGGGAGGTAGAATTGCGATCAAAGACATCATAGATGTACCTCTTTAGTCCAATCTATTTTCCATTACGAGTGTAGTGGGAAGTAAAATATCGCACTTAGTTTCAAGATCACAAGTGGCCTATGGTTCAATGTCTAGAGCCAACACTATTTAATTGGAATTCAGGGTTCCTACAAAATGTGAAGGAATAGATTATGAGATGCAGAGCAGGGTAGAAGAAGCAATTCATATATGGTTCATTCTTGGTTTTTTTCTTCCTAGAACACATTCCTTAGATGCAACCTCAGATCGCATTAGCAGTACGACCGACGGGAGAACCACGTATGGAGCAATGGAATAGTCTATCTTCGAGGCTAGGAGCAGAGTCAGAATTCAATTTCACCGGTGACTTCTTCGCTTGGATGAGATTCCCATTGATCATGATAGAAGACTTCCCATCTGACGGAGTGGATTTCTATTGGTTGTGGAGCCTAATTATCTTCCTGATTTAGAGGTCCTTGCTTTCAGCCGTGTTTATACCCCATGAAGCATTTACACCCCAAAAGTATGTACACTCTTCCACGCGGGGGAGTGTAGAGGGGGGGTACCCCCTATGCGGGGTCTATCCCCCTGGATGGGGGCAAGCGGGGGTTCGGGGGCGAAGCCCGTGAAGAAAAAATTGCCTTGTAAAAGTATATTGTAATTTCATTGTAAATCTGGACCGTTCATTATAAGGTCGCAGATCTAACGGTAGAG
>JZKD02S2128515.1:299528-314378 GCA_000966675.3 Picea glauca
GTAAATCTGTGTCTCTCTTGTACTGTGTGTCTTCTGTGTTTTTTGTTTCTGCATTTGTTTTATTTTATTGCTCTGCGGTCCTTTTTTTCTAACAATTTCCAAGGAAGTATGGACTTGGTTCTACCGGTAGGAGAGGATCGGGATGCTTTAGGTAAGAAACCAAAAATAGTTTTTTCAAGTGTTTTTTACTTTAAAACTTATATTATTTTTTTAGGTATGTAGAAGAGTTTCTAACATATGTATTGTTTCATCATTCAGACAAGGGAATAGTATGTCCAACAGAGATACTGGCACTGGGGCATCACGGGGATGCTAATGTTGTAGTATATCTAGGGTTAGAAGCAGGAGGTCTCCATGAGGTTGAAATAAACCTCCAAGGTCTCATGATGGACATCCCTCATCTTAGGAGGCGGGAGGTGCCCCAAAATCTACAGAGACATGCCGTGGGAGTGCCTGAGAGTGTAAACTCTTTACTGAGGTGAGTTTCCTATGCAGTGATGTGCTACTCAGAGCACAATGTGATGCAGGAAGATTAGAGTCTTCCTGATGATTGTATATTTTGTCTGGCGATGTTTATGGGTGTGAAGTCCCAAAATTTTTCCCTTCTATGTACTTTTTGATGTAACCAAAATTTTTCATCACGTAATATATATATATATATATATATATATATATATATATATATATATATATATATATATATATATATATATATATATATATATACATGTTTTTACAGTGATTAATTATTTTTTATATGTGATGTGTTTATGTAATGCATTTTTAATTTACATGTGATTTATGATTTATTTCCTTTATGAAACCTTATCTGTGTGCGAGATATCGATCCATGATGTAATTGGCTAACAAATCTGAAATGGTATTGAGTTCTCTTGGAATGTGTCTGTATTCAATAAAATCGAACATTCGTTCAAGGCGACAAACGCGTAAGTGGAGATGTAGCAGGATAGGATTGTGAATAACGTAGATTTGATTTAGTTGATAGACCATGAGTTGAGATTCTAGGTTAATAATCATATGAGAAACACCTAGGGAGGAGGCTTCAGTTAAAAGTCCGATGACATCATGATATTCCACCATGTTGTTAGTTGATGATCCTAAGCAAATACCTCCTGAAATTACCAGCTCATCAGAGTGGTAAATGACCCACGCTACAAAAGAAACATTCTGGGTGTGTCGACTAGTGCCATCTGCAAACCTGAAAAAGGTAGGAAAGGAAGATGTCATCTGCGCATGAAAATAAAAGACATAGTATGAGGGGCTAAGGTAAAAAATTGAGCACGAAAAAGAAAAAGACACCAAACTAGAAATACAATAGTGTAGAAAGCACAGATGCTAGATGATATAAGCATAGTACTTATTAAGGTAAATCCCATTCCAGGGCTCACCTATGGAAATTCTATCGTAATCGACTAACTCATAGGTGCCTCTGTGTAAAACACATTTCAGTATGTAAGGACCGTGCCACAGAGGTTCTAACTTGCATGTCCCTAACTTGTCATGAGCCTAGTCATAGACAAGGACTAGGTCTCCTTCTACAAAATTCTGAGGGTGGACAAATTTTTTGTATTGATTCTTGATCCTTTTTTGATACATCTCGTTAACGAGAGAAACATTAGGATGTGTTTCATCTAGCCTGGCCAGATGTAAGAAATTTTCTTCTTCAGTAGAAGTATGGGGCAGGAGTTCTACTTTAAGTTTTAGTGATGGAATTCCGCACTCGATTGGTAAAAAAACTTTTATGCCATATACTAACTAGAAAGGAGTGAATCCAGTATCAGTTTTCACTGAGGTACAATAAGCCTAGAGAGCAGAGACAAGTTGTAAATGCCAAGATGTCTTGTTGGCCCCTACCATACATTGAATCAGAGTTTTAAGTACCTTGTTGATATCTTCAACTTTTCCATTAGCCTGAGGATACTAAGAGGATGAGTTTTCATGGAAAAAACCCAACTTGGCATGTAACTCACTCATCATCTAGTTCTGAAAGTGTGAACCATGATCAGTGATAATGGGGTGTGGAACACCAAAACAAGTGATAATGTTGAAAAAGAAAAGAGTTGCAGTACAAACATAATTCAGAAAGGTAGGCATAGCCTCAGCCCATTTTGTAAAGTAATTGACGACGATGATTATATAACCGTGCCCCCCAACTGAGGTGGGCTTACACTGCATGAAATCAATACCCAAATTAGCAAAGGGGTCGATGGCAATAATGGGATGTAGCGAAGTAGGGTGGATGCATGCATTTTTGTGAAAAGCTTGGTAGGGTGGGCATTTTTTGACTGCCTCAACACAATCTTTGAAAATCGAGGGCCAAAAGTAGCCGACACGTAAATTTTTTTGAGTTTCAGCCATCCCAGAAAGGTGACCGCCACATGCTCCAAGGTGACAGTCATTTAGAACACGTTCAACCTCTTCATGAGTCAAACATCTTCAGAGGATAGTATTGATACCATGGTGATATAAAGTGTCATCGATGATAAGGTAATGATGAGAATGGTGATAAATACGTCGACGTTCTTCACGAGAAATATTAGGCCGGAAATGTAGGGTCTGGAGATAAAGAAGGATATCTCCATACCAAGGATTAGATGTGTTGATGAGGAACATAGTTTCTTCAGGGAGAGAATCTTTGGGCTCAATAACTTCATCAACATGGGGAAGGTCGCATATAAGCTCCGCAAACACCAACGATTTTTTGGCTTTGGACTTAGAAAATTCAAGATCGGATTCCTGAAGAATGACGATCCATTTGGAATATTTCCCCCCAATAACTTGACTTGTCAAAATATGATACATGGGGTTTGAGTCCACAATAACGGTGGTGGTGTGTAGAAAAATGTAGTGGTGAAATATCTGGACAATGATGATGGCTTCCAGAGCCAACTTCTCAACATGTGAGTATCAAAGTTCGGGACCAGATGGACTCTTTCTCATATAATAAATCACATGTTCTTCACTGTTGGTGTCCTCCTGAACTATCACCATAACAATAGTGGAAGTAGAGGTGGCTAAGTAAAGGATATAGTCCTTTGTATAATTTGGAGGATGTAACAAAGGTGTGTTGGTCAATGCATGCTTAAGAAAATCAAAGGATCATTGAGGAGTGTCATCCTAGATGAAAAGAGTGTCTTTCTGCAACAATCACATAAATCCTTTAGTAATTTCAACGTAGTTACACATGAAACAATGAAGAAAGTTTTCTTTCCCTTGCAAACTTTGGAGTTGAGTTAAACTGTTAGGTGGAGATACAACAAGAATAACTTTAATATTTAAAGGATCCACCCAAATACCGTCTTTGGAGATGACGAAATCGAGGATTCGACCTGATTCGACAACAAATATACACTTATGGGGGTTCAAATGAATACAGTAGAACCGACATCGAATAAAAATAGCTCGTAGATGACCAATAAGGTCTGATTGACTAGATGAGTGGGTAGGTAAATCATCGAGATAAGGTTCCGCAATATGCTTGATATTGTGGAAAGCGTACGACATGGCCCACTGGAATGTAGCACCATCTTTTTTAAGGCCAAAAGGTAGTTTTCGATAGGAGAAATTTCCCCACGGGAAGATGAAGTCTATCTTATGTTGAGCAGAAGAGAGAATATCAATCTGGTTGTATCCTGAGAAACCATCCATGAAAGAGAAAATCACGCTACCAACGCACTTATCAATAATCTGGTCAATGAAGGGTGTAGGGTAATTGCCTTTTGAAAAATCCTTATTGATATCCCTATAATCAACGCAGACGTGAATGGTCCCTTATTTCTTAGCGACCGAAAAAATGTTGGAAACCCATTCCATTAAGGGGACAAGATGGATGAAGCTAGAATTAAAAAGTTTCTCAACTTCTGCCTTTATAGTTTCGTTCTTCTTGGGATGAACTAGGTGGATTTTCTCTCGAATAGGTTTAACACCTGGGTAAGTTTTGATCTCATGCAAAACAATCAACGGGTCGATCCCTGGCATTTCCTTGTAATTCCAAGCGAAGACATTAAGAAATTATTTGAATAAGGTAGTTTAAGAGACCACCTCCTCGGGCGAACAATGAGCATTGAGATTAATATTTTCCATGATACCTTCTTTGATCAAAATGTCAATAATGACCGTAGAATAAATGTTTCCTAAATTCCCCTTAGAAATGGTATCCTGGGTAAGAATAGGAGATTGCGGAGAATAAAAAACATAATGGGGGAAGATAGAGTGTATATCTTCCTGAATATCTTTGATAGGTGGAAGAAAAGAAGATCGATGGTGGTTATGATTCCAAGGGACTTCGTCAATGCTAAGCATTTCCATAATAGATTTGTCTGAAGGAAAAATTTGGGAAATGTTGTAAAAAATGGAAGACAAGGGGTTCAACCACGATGGCATCGAGTAAGTATCAGGTGCCAATAAATGTTGGTCATCCGAGGAGGGAGAAGCAGATTGAATAGAAGTGTATGAAGCCTCTATTGGACTAAGTGGCATGGTGTCACCAAGTGCATCAAACTCTAGAGGACTAGGTACAATCCAAGGATTAGAGGATTCCAAAGACTGATAAGTCATAGATGAAATCATATTGATAGTGGAAATATGATGTATGGAAGGAGGAAGAGGTGTAGGGAAAGTACCCATGAGGGTGGAATATTTTAACAATCCTACACCAAAACTTTCATACGTGATCTTATGATCTGCCAAGAAAGCAATATTGTTGGTAGCAGGAGTGCGAGCATTGGTTGTACAGAAGTCTAGCTGATTGATAGTGACAATTTTTCCTTGATGAGGAAATTGCACACTTCAAAACACCGATGAAGCTACGATAGTCATAGCATAAAATCAACTTCTTCCAAGTAACAAGTTTTAATCGAGGGGAGCATTGACCACCTTGACATCAACATAAATGGTTTTGCTGCCCAATTGAATGGCTAAGAACTGCAAGAGTCCGTGAGGATGAAAACCTCACCCATAGAATGCACATAACATCGTAGGGCATTTGTTAAGTGCGGGTGATTTTAAACTTTTCCAACAAGACAAAGACATGACACAAGTAGAGGCTCCCTCATCTAATATAGTTTGACGGATTTGTTGATTGTGAACCACAACATCGATTTGAAAATCTAGTTGGTGATAGAGTCAAGACTTAAAGTTATCTAGGTTAAACGAGATATTGTTGGACAACTCAATATCAAAAGCGCCAATARCAGCCAAAAGTGTTCTACATTGACTTGGACAGTGCTGTATAACTTCTAATGTAGACATAGCACATGGTACCTGGGCCAAATCTTCAATGATGTTGTAGTTTTGGGCAACACATGAACTAGGATTAAAAGTAGATTTACGAATGGTGATCTTCAAAGGGCGTAGTATAGAGTCGAACACCAATTTCTCAAACTGAAGTGATCTGGATGGAGGACTAAAAGAAGGAGGACTAACTGAGGATGGTGATGGATCTAGTAAATAACGTTAGTGATCATTGCTTTGTCAGGTTTAGCTGGTGTGTCATATTTCATAGAGTGAGTGGTTAAATCAATCCCATTAAACATGTAAATATGGGCACTTGTCGAGGCCTCATCATGAGGATGGCTAGAACTTCCCCCAGGAGAGGGGGTTTTAGCAACCATGGATTCATGCTATGGAAAAGGCTGAGTAAGCATGATGGGTTTGGAATTTCCTTTAAAGAGTTTGGCCACTTCATTGCGATGCAGACAGTCTTGAGTGTAGTGAACATCACCATGGATGATACATGGGAATTTCGGTTTTTGTTGTGGTTTCTTTTTGGTACCAGGTGTTTGTGTTTGAGTTTTTGGTTGTTCATTGTTATTATTCTTTTTTGGCTTATTTTTTGTTTTCTTCTTACCTCTAGATTGTTGTGAAGGGGCAGATTGAATTGCATTCACCTCAGAGAATTGAGTTTGGGTGGAGGTAGAGGAGAGTGTGGCCGAATTGGAAGTAGGTACTGAAGCATATCACTTTGTTGTTCCAGTCGACTGGGTTTTGATGGAGCCAATAACTCCATCTGCATGTGATGTAGATGACGATTTAGATGGATCGGTAGTGGCGCAGGTAGAATTTGGGATGAACTCGTACAAAGTACCATATTGGGAATAAACCAAATCTAAGTACTGTGCCCGAGCAATGGCTTCTTCCTCAGTGACTACACCACCCATAGTGACATCATGAGAAATTGAGGGTAAGAGTGATTTAGTAAACCATTCTTCCAGTAACTGGTCAGGAATGATTGCCTTGATCAACCTTGGTCGTCACCTCCACTCATGAATATGATCAAAGATATGCATGGAGTTAGTCTGATGAAGGGAGGTCAAGAGTTGAGTACCTATCTCGTATCGAATAGGTAGTTGAAAGTGTGCAAGAAAAGACATGGAAAGGTAGTTGAAGTCTTGGAAATAAGCACGTGGAAGTTCAATATACCACTTGGTTGCAGAGCCCGTAAGTGTTCGTTGGAAAAGACGTAAACGTATAGAATCGTCCATTAAGGAGTTTGATGAACACCATAAATGGAAAGTCATCACATGGTTATTTGGATCTTATCCAGGTTTACCGTCAAATTTTAGGATATCAGAAGGTAATTTAGCAGTAATAACTGGCCAGAAAGGTGAATGAAGTATAGGATCATTGGTCAATTGAGACAAGTCTAGAAGATCCAGAGTTGCAAGAAAAGGTAGTTGTTGGCTAACTTGAGGGTATTACTATTATGGCATAAGGACACCAGTAGGACCGTAAACTAGGTTCGGTGGATAATTGTATCTAGTAGGTCCTCCTATAGATGGATGTTGCTGACCAATATAACTAGGATTCGAAGAAGGTTGAGAAACATGTGTAAACGAAGGATAACCTGATGGGTTCTGAGGATTGTAAGATGGATGATTGATTTTTCCATAAATGGGATACACATTGTGTCCATGGGAAAGATATACATTAGTCCCATGGGGAGGTTGTTGTTGTCCTTGAGGATTTTGTCCCCCAGAGAATAATGGGTTTCTCGTAAAAGGACTGTACTAAGGATTTTGTGTCGTATTCTATCCATACAATGGGTATTCTATCCAAGTGGAGGTTGCGTTCCAACAGGAGGTTGCCCCCCAAATGGAGGTTGGCCTCCAAAACAAGGTTTCCCTCCATTGGGAGGTTTCCCTCCAGTGGGAGGTTCCCCCCCAAATGGAGGTTTCCCTCCAAATGGAGGTTGGCCTCCAAAAGGATATTTCCCTCCAATGGGAGGTTTCCCCCCAAATGGAGGTTGCCCTCCAAATGGAGGTTCCCCGCAAGCGGGAGTTTGAGTGCTTAGATGGATCTAGAAACTAGAAAGGAACGAATGATCAATGCCTCCAATTGGATTAGGGCCACCAAGACCAGTTCCTCCAGGTAAAGGTGTAGATATATCACTAGCAACGACATTATATCCAGGAGTAACAAAAAATCCAAAAACTCCAGGTGTAACTTGGGTAGTGTTGGCAATGGAAGGATTCAAAGCTTTGTACCCAAGTGGAAGTGATGGAGTTGGTCTAAGTGGTGTCCCAATTGGAGCTTGGAATGGTGTCACATTTCCGGTGGGGATGGTAGCAACATGCAGAACCATAGTAGAATGGATCATCTGGAGAGAAATGGTCGATTGAGGACCAATTGACTATGTGTCTGACACAACGGTGGCGCTGCTAGGTGTATTGGAAAAGCGGTCTAAAGGTATCGTGTATGTAATAGATTCTTTGGGTATTTGGGAGATGACAGGTATAGCAACACTTGTCCCTGAACTAAAAAGATCCTGCACCGTGAGAGGTGGGTTTCTAAATATGTCATTAGTCCAAATGGGATTCTCACTCTCAGGGCTTGTGAGTGGTTCAGTCGGTATTCTAGCAGTGTCAAGAACAAGTTCTTCAGATGAATTTAGTCGGAGAATATGTCTCTCATAACCGTGAGGAATTTGATAAGACTCTAAAGAATCAGAAATCCAAAATTTTTCTAAAGAGTTTGTTCTTTCCACCTGTGAAGTGGCGGTATCTTGGACCTCACTCTGTTGAGGAGAGCCCTTCGGTGGATCAGTAGGCAAATATTGATAACCCTCGATATCTTCCAGGGGTAGCCCTTGCATTGTGCGTGAATGACGTGGAGGGTTAATATTGCCCGAACCAAATACTTTACAGAAACAATTTATGGCCAACTAACGAAAAAGGGACAACATACACTAAAAAAATATAGGAATCAAACCAGACAAACAAAACCTTCTCTCGATGACCGTACTAGTTGGTGATGAAATCTAACATCGCGTGATCAAGTCAATAAGGGGCTAGGATATGGTGGAACGGTTACAATGGAAACCTACTTAACAGACTTACACCTTGGTGCAAGATTCCATGCAGTAATTGTGGATTTACCCTCCAAGGATCTCGAGTGAGTTTGACCACCGTATGTTCTAGGTACAACGAAGACTTCCCTTCACCGTCACCTTGTGTAAGTACCTAAATATTATGGTTACTAAATACACCAACTCGCAGTCAGCCCCTGGGTGGGTACAATTGACAGTCCAGTCCAAACGTATGGGCAGGATAACAAGTCCAAAATTATTCGACAAAACTAAGGACAAGTGGACTGGTAGAACTCCAGAGGACCCCAAACGGATTCAGAATTCACGAAGCACCAAGACCAAATGAAAATAGTTGAACCATAAGAAGAAACCTCAAAATATGATCTGACTACTATGAATGGTTGAACCACGGATGGATAATCTTCGTAACTCTCCCAAACGCGACCTCGTGCATAACCCTTGTGTGAGAGAGGGATCCCAGAAATCCTATATGACAATTGGATTTTCTCTCCCTATCGCAAGATGTTATTGTTTGTTTTAAGTACTTTGGAGAGTTGTACTCACAGCCTAATCCAAAGTGCTAATGCTAGTCTAATGTTGGTGGAAGATTCTGAAAACAAAATGTTCTAGACTAATTATAATTAGCGTTAATTTTGTAGTTGTTCTTTACTCAAGGGTGTATGAAAGTGAAACTGATGGTATTATGACTCAATTCCCAAAAAATGCATAAGAAATGATAAACAATCATTTCTTTCAATGAATTCCTATTTAAGGGAAGGAAAAAAATGTTCTTTCACTATCAAACACTAAGATGCAATAACCTCATGCAATTTTTTCTCAATTAGGAATCCAATTTAATGCTAAAATTTTCAAAAATTCATTCTAATATCCAAACCAATCACTAAAAAGAAAATGATTTTTTCTTATATGTGAATGATAATCAAGTTGATGTAAGGCTTCCTATTTCAATCATACTTCAAGCTCTGTGAGATTAAAACAATCAGAAGAAAACTTCACATAAATAAAAAAAATTCTCATTGTGATCAAACAATAAACAAAAAGAAAAACGAAATTTGTAAAAAAGAACCAAAAATCCTCAAACAAAAGAGAAATGTTGGAAAACTGACCTCAAAGATCAAATGGAATGGTTCATAGATATATGGAATTCCTTACCAAATCTTTCAACCAGTTAGATAAACTAGAAGAAAATAGTAAAATGATTAGAAGTCTTCAAAGGAAGAATGACTCAAAGTAATGAAAAATGTCATAAAAATCCAAGCAATAGGTGATCAATTCTCAGATATCAAGGTCTTGGAGGCCTAAAAAAGGATACACTGAGGTTGTAAGAAATCTGAGAAAATGAAAACAACAAAAAATGGACTCAGAAACCAATTCCCTACAAGATTTTTCCCAGAAAAAGGGCAGCGCTCTGGTGTCAAGGGCACCAGAGTGTTGCAACGCTATGTGAAATCTTGTCAGGGAGCACCAACACTCTGGTAGTAGAGGCAGGGGAGCACTGGCGTCTTAAACTTTAGAAAAATGCACAAAAATGAAAAATTTCAAGAAAATTTACAATTTCAAAGTGTATGGGATGAAGTAAAGAGCCAATCAACACATATAAGAAACAAAAACATAATATGAATAATATCCAAAATGAGAAAAGGCTAAAACAAGATCTAGGAAGGAAACCAAAACTGAAAGATTCGATATCCCCAATGGAGTCACCAATTTCTGTTACAGAGAAATCCCCATGCGGACAAGTGGATTCTCTCTTGGACTCTAGACTCCTAAGGCCAAGACAGAAAGGGTGCTAACTTTGGTCATTGACATACTTTTAAATCTGATTAAACCAATATATAGAGAAGAGGAAGAAAGGTGTACATTTTTAACGACATTCGTCCTTGTGCCGTTCAAGTTGAGCTTTGATGTCCAAGCTCCTTGATAAGTCCTGCAAACCAAACAAAGACAAAACAAGCTTCCTATTCTACTAAGATTAGCTTAAAACCATATCTATCTAATATTGACAAACTCATGTAGAATAAACACAACCTTGAAAGAAACATGCCAAGCACATATGTATATTACTGAGAACAACATAGAATACTTACAGACCTTTGATGAAGGTGAAACAACCTCTCCCAACTCTCCTTGTCCAACCCTTTGCTCAAATAATCCACACACAAACTAATTGTCCAACTCTCAATGATATCTCTCTTATGAGATCATAAGTTTGATGCCTTCAATGTCTCTCCCTTTCACCATGAGGAGGCCTCCTTATATAGGCTTGGAGAGGCCTAACCACTTAAGAGATTCTTGGGATAGGTTGAGGATCCTTCTCCTTCAGTTGTGGATCTTCCCTAAGATTGAGGCTTGACCTTAGATTTGAATCCAACCAACTCTATAAATGAGGGGGATTCTTCCCTGATTTTCCTCAACGGTCCAAAATTCGCTCAAAAAGGGAAGTGCTCCCTCAAAAGGGGATACAGAGTGTTGCAACGCTCCCCCAAATGAGGGTACAGAGTGATGGCGCTCCCTGACAGTGTATATGGGAGCGATGCCTTCCAAAATTGATTTTTGAGTGGTTTTTCCCATGGCAAAAGACTTATACTCTTTGTCAAATGATTTCTCTTCTTCAAAACCAGTCTTTTGAGGTGTCTTTTAAGTCTTCTTGATAATGTCGTCTGAGACACGACATAAAAAATATGACAGTATGATATTTGCGACACTCGTGGCCAAAATATGACACTTGAGATATTGGTAATGAGGACACTAAGCCATAATTGTAATGAGTAATTTTGATGTGTAACAAGGGGCCAATAATCAAGGTGAATTTAGAGCATTCATCTTCTCACTGAAGTGTGCTTTAGAGAAAAATTATGATGCAACTATAGGTATTTTAAGACTCTTCTATGACTATCAAATGGAAAATGAAATCTTGGTCCACAGTATTGATCTTTCACAATTGGAATTACATTTGAAGGTTTTCTTTAGTATTTTTAAGATCATTAGTTTTACTCATATATAGAGAGAACTAAATATTTTGTTGATTCACTATTTAAGGAAGATTTTCACTTGGTTGAAGGATTGATTGTCTTTGATGAATTTATAGTACCCTTAGGGTCTTGTAACATTTTAATTTTTTTTTCTTAATTGGCTATTGATCTTTCTCCATGATTCTCTAGAGATTCTGAAACCCCAAACTTCACAACAATATAAGATAACATGAGCGACAAGAGTTTTGGAGAAAATTTTCTTATATCCACCCTTCATTGTATTGAATTTTAAAGATTCAATATAATATGTATAAGTCTCTTCACTAACCATGTTTTAAGAGTGAATACTAAGGATAAATGTATTAGTAATGATGAGGGAGTTTATATAATATGAAATGGATTTGTATTAAGAAAAATAAATCTAAAAGGAATATTTATTTAAAAAAATAAATTAAATCCAATTTTAAATATTTCGTAGGAAAATCACCTAAGTCATTTAAAAAAAATGATTAAAAAAAAAAAAGGATTTAAACTTTATCTAATGTATTTAGATTTCATAAACCAGACATAGGAGCCCAAATCATGATAGATGTCTTAAAAAAGTACTTTTGTTTTTTATCTTAAACAAATTATGGATCCAATTTTAAGGGTCGGAAAAAGAAGAAATGATTCTTCTCTACAAAATCATAACTATGTGGATAAGCGTCCCTCTATTGGAATCGATTGTTTAATGAAACTATTAATCACAAATTCCAATCTTATGGCTAAGAATTAAAGATGCTGACATATTCTTCATCTTACACTCAAATCATGTTAAGGAATTACTGTCCAATCGTCTGATTTCCATGTCTAAGTGATTAACAATGATTAATATGTATGTAACCTTTTATTGCCATGTTTGGTTGATTAGCACTACCTCAACCTAATTCCCATGGATAGCACACACATATTTTTGGTAGGTTTCAGTTGTGGCGGGCATTTGTTGGAATGTGAAATGTGAAATGGTGTTATGCCAGTTTGGCCTAGGTTCAATTAAATCATGCATTTTCAAATGGAGACCCATGAGTGATACAAGGTGGAGAGATGTGGTGAGTTCTACCATAATATTTTATAGTTCATATTTATATGCATTCGGATTTTATAATTCCTCCTACGTCAATTAATTCTGCTTCAGCGCATCAACATGCATTGAGGTTTCTGTTAATGGTTATTAGGTATTCGGACTAGTATGAATTCACATTATTATGTCCTCAGATCAGTATGCATTTGGATTATTTGTATTCGACTAGATATGAATTCATATTATTATTTATTTAGATTACTATTAATGGTTATTGTTCATTTTGATCAGTATTCGTTGGGTTAGGGTTAATGGTTATTAGGTTTACAATATGCATTCAGATTATTATGTATTCATATTACTGTTAATGGTTATTGTGCATTCTGATCAGTATGTGTTGGGTTAGGGTTAGTGGTTATTAGGTTTACTAAGGTACATTACTTTACTGAGTTCTTAAGTACAATGTAAGGAAGGTATACAATAATTATTGATTTAGGTACTCGCCAAATCAATATCATTCTCCATGCATTAGGTTTTATATCTTAATGTTTATTATAATAAAATATGTTGTTAGACATACTTGCATTTTTTGTTGGCATCGTTTGCATCTCTTAGGGCCATGGAGAAGTCCAAGACCAAGAATTAGAAGTGGAGGTGGAGCATGACCTTCTTTCTGGAAATGTGAGAGTGTGAAAGTATGTGGCTTTGTATTTCAAGTAGCTACATGGTAGCAGTAAAGAACATCTTAGGGTTTGTAGAACTTGATAAAGCTAGAAATGGTGAAACATTTTGATCAGAAACAGGTTACGAATCTCCCCAACAACATTGTCGCTCAATGGTGGGAATTGTAATTCTTTAGTGGGAGAAATGAAAAACATTCAAATTCCTAGGATCAATAAACTCAACAATACTATGAGGGAACATCATTAATAGGAATATGTGTACCATACTTCTGAAAGAGTGCAACGTAGTGGAATAATTATAAAGTGGAATAATTATAACTCTATCTATGTTTTTTAATGGGTTAAAAGTTACTTAAGAATATTTTATTTTGAACCTTGCCATAATTAATGTTTAAATGAATCGAGTGACAAATCTTCTTAATTTTATCTCAATCTACAGTTTGAGATGAAATGTGTGTTCATCCACTAGATGGAACTAGAACTAGTCACGTCACATTCCATGCAGGTTGTATAATTTTTTGTTTTACAATAATAATTCTAACATGTCATAAATTATTTTTAAAAGTCAAGTTTTGTTTGAATGATGAAAAATATAATTTTCTAAACTTACTTTGCTTTAAATTGATATTTTATTGATTTTTATATTATAGGAAAATTTATATCTATATAAAAGTTCACGAAAAATATAAGCATAGAAGACTAACAAATGTTTGTTTCAATTCAAAAATAATAGTGTGGATAAAAGAAAGGCGCCTTCGATTTCTTTCAAAACCAGTGATTTGGTATGAACGCTTATGCAGATAGCTTGGGTTTTTTTATTGTTATTTTTTAATTATAAAATCAAGTTTTATTTTTATTTATTTTTATTTTTAAATTTTTATAATTTAATTTTTATGAGTTAAAATCTATATAAATAAAGTTTTTTAATTAAAATTCTTATTAATTAAAAAAACCTATCTCATTTAATTTATTTATTTATTTTATACTTTTTCTTATGAAAAATATTAGTTATTATTGAATAAATTAATCAAATATAATTTTATTTTTTATAATTTTATATTTATAAAAATAATTATTATTTTGTAAATAAAATTAATATATTTTCATTATAATTATTTTGTAAATTAAATAATTTAAATTAAACATTTTTTTAATTACTAATTTAATTTGATTAAATAAAATTTGATTATTAAAAAATTTGATCCATTTCAAAATCATCAAAATCATTTATTTTTTTATTGAATATATTACATTATATAATAATATAAATTAATAATTTAATTTATATCTTACATTAATGTAATTATATATTATTAATGTATTAAAAATGTAATAATGTACTTCTACTTTATTAATATATTACTTCAATAATGTATTTAATCAAATTGAATTATTATTTAATCTTTAAAATTTTGTAAATATATTTATTCTCGAGAAAAATTATAAATTTTTTATATTTAGATTTTTTTAAATATCTATTAATAAAATAATATAAATAAATATTTTTCTTTTATTTTTTTAGTTTTTATATTTTTATATTAAATAAGTTTTTCTTAATGAAATACTAGTAATAAATTTTTTTTTTTTCTATGCAATATAATAATAGTAATAAACAATATTTTAATTATTTATATATTAAAAAATTCTAAATTTATTTTTAACTATATATTATATAAATAAAAATATAATTGCTATGATTATAAATGACCATAACATTCATGTTTATTTTAATGATTTGAGAATATAGTTTAATGTTTGTGTGCAATTTATTATTTTTAGTATATCAGT
>JZKD02S2128515.1:335164-354000 GCA_000966675.3 Picea glauca
CTTGGAGATTATTGTAACAGAGCGCTACTCGACTGGAGGTTGCCCCCTCGAAGAGGCCTGTGAACATTGCTTTCTGAATCAAAGTGCTTTTCTATTGCTATTTCGCATATTATTTCTGTGTATTGTGAAGAGTATGCTAGATATTTTACTATTATTCTGCCATTTCTAGCATTTTATTTATGTTCTGCATATTTTATATATCTGGTATCTTGCATCTCCAAATACACCCATAACATCAATTACAACCACTACTTGTTGAAATCTACGAAAACCAATTATCCAACAACATCAATGACAAAAAACTATGCAACAATATGTTCTACAATTGCTCTATTTGACATGGAATCTGTTGTTGGACTACTTGTAAATCTGTCCGACGATATTTGGCTACTATATTTTCTCCTCTTGTTGTACTACTAGCAATTTCCTCCTTTGGAGTTGATATCTATATGAAATTCCTTCATCCTTTCTAAGATTTTCTTGAGTCACAGACTTTCATGACTCAAGCACTTGTGAAAAAATCATTATTTGATCTGAAGTCTATGACTCAAGCACATGAGAAAACATCATTCTTTACTCATATGTGTTGTCTTGTATCTTTCTCCTTCACCTAGCCTTTCTCTTATAATCTTGAGTTATAATCCAAAGGTGGAAGGCTTTGGATGACTTCCACATGTCTAGAAACTTAGTAATGTGTGGAAGTTTTGATGTTACAAACATCAAAACTCCATCTTAGCGAGGAATGTACTTTAGGAAGATCCACCTAGAACTAGTTGTCCATCTGGTTCTAGAACAATGTTGCACACATCACCCTGGACCATGGAATCCAAAAAAACTTTACGTTCTACTACTTTTTGAACAAAGGAAGACAAAAAATCAATGATGCTACTAATTAACACCATACCGTTTGGAAACTTTCTTAGAGGACTGATCTCCCTAACAATGCTCCTAGGAGCCTCAACATGCTCATGATAATCCTTGAATGTCTATGTAAACCACATGGGTTTCTTGATACATATAGAAGGGATTAAATCCTCCTCCCCACATGAAGGTTGAGTCCTTTCACTAAAATCCTATGAATCATTTTCTTCCTTCGGAGCCCCGTACTCCTCATTCTCTATCACTAGTAGATATAGCACATCCTAGGATTTCAACGAGCCACTTGACTGAAGCTGGAAAAAAATAGTTCCCTTACCCTTCACTGCATATTGTTCATGATCACCAAGCTCCACATGGACCCAAATTATTTCTCCATTAGAATGTTGAATAACGCCCATGCTTCATTCAACATAACTTTGAACATGAGACTAACCACTGCCATTTTTCAGATCTAAGGTACCGGAAAAATGTTCCTTGTCCTTCATGAGCAATAAAATTAATAATTTGTGATTAATCCTTCAAGAACCCATGAAACCTTTAATATTTTTGTTTCAAATTTGTTGGTTTATATATATACAATGATCTCCTTGTAGATTTGACAGATCTGCTGCAAACTTCTATGGATCTATGTTTTGTCCTTTAAACACCTACTTTTTCAAATAATATGTAATAGATATATTTTCATAAACTATTGTATAACCTGAAATGGGTCTCCCTATAATATTTAAAGATATGATACCATGTTAATTTTCAACACACTTTGATACCATGTTAATTTTCAACACACTTTGATACCATGTTAAAAAAATCTCAATCCCCAACACCTAGATAAGTTATTACCTTGTGTTTTTCATTAATCAAAATTATATTACAACACATAGAATAAACTATACTAGCTGGAAATAAATAAAAAAATGGAAGCAATTATGGAAACCAAAATTTACACATGCACAGATAATTTATGTCCTTCAAATCAACTTTTCAAAAACAGTCAATCCAAGGTTACAAGGGCCCCATTACATGGAAAATGAGCCACCATGAAAAAATAAAAATTAGAACAAACCTGACAACTCTAGCCCTAAAGAAACTCTTTCCTCAATTTTCCCAGATATGTTTGTTGGTAACTTAGATATGCATTAGATCTACATGTTAGTCCTTAGATATGTAAGATATATATGTTGGTACCTCATACTTCTAGATATTTGATCCAAGTGGATATTGGTGGCCACCCACCTATTCCAACTGGCTCATCTGGATAATTTTTTGTTCAACACATTCGTCTACAATTATTTGTAATTGTGGGTTCTACACTTTTGGGTTTGTCTAAAGCCCTACACAGCTTCCAAGTGGAGATTGTGGCCGCCAACCTAATCCAATTGGCTTATTTTGGAATTTTTCATGTCAGTACTTATTTTTGTACTTCTAGGGCCGTTTTGGGGCCCTAAACAATGTGTTTTTTTGGCTTTCCACAGTCAAACTATAGAGAGAGTCAAATTTTGACAACATAATATGTATTTATCGAAAAGACCTTTCCAATAGGATATCACATGTCTAAAATGAAGGTTGTATGAAAAAGTTATGACCTCGAAGTTGATCTACCAACTCACCCATCGGGGGCCACATAACGTTTGGCGTTTCATATCCTAGGGTTAGGTTTTTGGATGTTTATGGTTTTGGAATTCACGAGTAATGTTAAAAAGGCCTTTGGATATTCATTGTAATCGTTTTTCTCAGACAGATACATGTTGTAACCATATCTCTTCTCTGAGATATATACCACCATTCGAGCAAGTTGTTTTCAGTTCTATAGTTTTACAGTTTCTACCTATTTTTATTTATTCAATAAAAGTTATTGTTCACTGGATATTTGTTGTTGTTCTCCATATCTTTGTGTTATTGTATTCATTATGTTATTCCTTTCGTTCCACTCATAAATATGAATCAATATTCCTAATGATACCTCACATATACATTATATATGTATACTAGTACCACAACTCTACACTATATCTATCTAGTGGTACCTAATATATTCTAGATCTATCTACTCATACATAATATCTACACTAGATCTGTCCACTAGTACCTTAGATTTTGTAGATCTTCTTTCCAAAACCTAAAATCTTCTATATATGTCTGTTGATACCTCATATCTACACTATATTTGTCCATTGGTACCTAATATCTTCAAGATGTTCTTGTTGGTACCTCAGATCTACTAGTTTTTTCTACTGATACCTCATATCTTCTGACTGATATCTCATATATCGACTAAATGTATCCACTGGTACCTCATATATGCTAGATTTGTATGTTTATACCTCAAATCTACTACATATTCCTATTGTTACCTTAGATATGAATTTGATCTATTCACTCAAACCTCAGATCTATTATGCAGTCGTTCTCCCTGACCAACAACCTACTATAGACTACTTAGAAATCCGTCCTTCGATTTCTAGCTATTGAGTGTTCTCCTCTTGTTGTACTACTTGCACATTCCTCCTTTGGACTTTATCTCTAGATGAAATTTTTTATTCACCCTTCCTGATATCCCCTTGAGTCATAATCCTTCGTAATTCAAGTACTTGAGAAAAAATTATTTTCTCTTAAGTGGATGATCCAAACACATGAGAAAAAGTCCTTTGCTCCTATGTGCTCTCTTGCATCTTTCACCTTCAATTAAACTTGTTTTTATAATCTTGAGTTCCTCTGGTGTTCATTGGTCATGGCCACAGGATCTCTGCGTGGGTCCGACTCAATAGGTTCCTCATGCATGTTAGAACTTTAGACTTAGGGTGTTCTTGACTCACCGGACTTCAATTACGCCAGACTCTAGACTCCCAAACAAACATGGATCAAATCGATGGTCCATGATCTTGTCACAACCAATGGATAAGATTGACTTCGAGACTCTGGCTTCAGGAGTTATCAACCCTCCACTCTTAAACTCTTCTGGAGTACTTCCACTCCGGAGTGCGAAAGATGACGACACCTATCCTTTCCAATGGACGGTTCAAATATACTCCGCTAATTCGGGGTTCGGGTCTTTTTTGGACTCTCTCTGATACTATGATCCACATCCTTCAGAGTTCTGAAGTTCAGGACTCTCGAATTCCCAGTCCCTTCACCAATCATGTTGGCTAGGTGGGCACTACCAGGGGCTGACACGTAGTTAGTTCAATGGTGACACGTACCCTCACCCGGGATGATGCGTGTCACAATCCAAGGGCCCTATGGGGTAGGTGATGCACATAAATATAGGTGGCATGTGGCTTGTTAATTTTGAATCCACTTCACCATGGATGATGTCACCGTATCTCATCACTGTATCTCATCACCTCAGGCATACAACTTCTACATTCCGTAGATCTCACAGATAAGACCCGATCACATAGACCTATATATCTATCGCTTTGGTTACCTCAGGGTTTTGACGTTCGGGAGTGTTGCTATGCAAACTCCTCTTACCTTCTAAATCATCCAATATCCAAATTAGAGGGTCTAGCGCCACGCATCCTTGATATATCAACGATTGGGAAAGGATCTGAGGGATCTCGCGATCTACAGTGCTGGATACTTCGTGGCTCTAGCCTTCAGGGTTTCGCGCCTTGATTTAATTTTTGAGATAGGTTCACCCAACCACCTGGGGAGCTACCTATCGCCGGTGAATCTCACGAGAGACCGAGTCTCTCGGTTACCTTTGGTTCGTGTAAGGCTATTAAGGTTAGTCTTACTTCGAAGTCTCGGACTTTCAGAGCTATGAAGCCAAGGGCACATAGCTTCCTTAGGCTTAGCCCAAGGTTCTTGGGTATTGGTCATATGGGTCCTTTTGAACATATCTCATTCGATCATATTCTAAACGAAGGGACCTCCCCTTTTAAAGGATTCCACTTTCGCTACCCTTCCAGAGCTTTTCATGAAATGGTTAAGGAATTGGGACCGGAATCCCGATCGCACAACAAGGATTTTGTAAGAGGTGTCCTCTTCATACAGATAGGTTTAGGTCAGCACTACATCTCCCATATCGACCGTCATACAAGATTATGCCTCAGAAATCCTCCAGAGCCAAGTTGGGCATTCAAACTATTGGTCGAGGGTGTAGGTTTTTCAAAGAGAAGGAGGCATGTACATAACGTAACCATTCCATGCAGAAAATATTTATAAGTACACATATGAATAAATTGAGGGATTCATTCATTATTCCAGTTCAACACATAAAATAGGGAAAATACTTATCAGAACCAGACAATGTGAAGTGACTACTAAAAGGGGTGCCTGTTTCCAAGAAACTGTAGGCTCAGTCACTCCAAATGGATTTACCAGTAGCCACCCCCGAGCTAGACCATAATGCTCTGCAACAAAATCTCTTCTTCCGACTTAACAATAGTAGGGATGGAGGTTACTCTCCTCCTCCCGCAGGATATTGGCAATGGTTTACATGATACTAAGCAAGGACGACCAACCTTGTTTATCAACATGTATCATAACCTTGTCTTTCATTTTCTACGACTAGAACGCTTATTTTCTAGTTCTTCCTTTAACCTGAAAGCTTCCTCTCCTCTGCACTCTTTGCAGGTTTCCCTCTGCCCACCACAACTTCCCTTCTTTCCTCTTTCAACAAAGTTGCATGTGGCTCCAATTCCAAAACCGTGGTGAGGTCTGGAAGCCTTACAGATGGGTTCTCTACCCCATCCCCTCATTATTTCTTGAGAAGGTATTCCCATCAACCAACCTGATTGTAATTCATTTCTGGGTCAGAGGACTGTTCTGATCCTGAGCAATTAAATCTAGTAAGTACTGGTTTGGTGAAGGTTAACGTAACCATTCCTGGTCCCCTTCACCATCTATTTTCATAACATTCATGGTCTTTCTTAGTACACCTCTCGTTCCAACATTCATGCAACACTTATCCATTTTATAGTGAATAACATAATTTACATTCATTTATCTTTCATACAAAGGTCCATCGAATCAACATTCACACATGTGGGGTTTTCCATAGTCTCTTGGCCATTATAGTTATATTTTCCATAGTATTTATGTGCCTTTACTATGGGAGGGAGTGCTAGCCTATAGGCTACGGGTCCCACTCTATATAAAACTTCAAAGGGTCCACAATATTGAGGTGCCAACTTGGCACAAGCTCCCATTCTTAGGGAAATCTTCCTGGGCCTAACTCTGAGATAGACATGGTATCCTGTCTTGAATTCTTTGGGGGTTATTTTTCTGTCAGTGTAACTTTTCTATCTATCCTGAGCAATTTTCAGATTTTTCTTTTTCTGGATCACTTATTGTTCCATCTCTTTCATCATTTTGGGTCCAATTGTAACTCTATCCACTGGATTACTCTAACTGACTAGAGTCCTGCATGGTCTGCCATAGAGAGCTTCGAAAGGGCTCATCTTCAATGAATATTGCTAACCATTGTTGTAGGAAAAATCTACCAACATCAGGTAATATTCTCACTTCTTAGGTTAATGCATTACATTCATTCTCAACATGTCTTCTAATATCTAGTTTAGTCTTTCTGTCTGTCCATCAGTTTGAGGTTGATAAGCTGTGATAAACAACAATTTAGTCTCAAAACCAACCATCAAGGATTTCCAAAAGCTTGAAGTGAAATTTTTATCTCGGTCAGATACAATCTCCTTAGGCATGCCATGCAGTATGAAGATCTCTTTCATGAAGATGTTGGCAATATCTATTTCTTTACAAGTTAATTTGATAAGAATGAAGTGAGCGGACTTGCTCATCTTGTCCACTACTACCATGATGGCATCATTCTTCTTGGTCGATCTTGGTAACCCAGTGATAAAATCCATGGAAATGGTTTCCCAATTCCATTCTGGAATTGGTAGAGGCTACAACAACCCTATTGGGTGTCGATGTTCTACCTTAACTTGTTGGCATTCTAGGCACTTAACTAGATAGCCGACTATATATTTTTTCATTCCAAGACAATAAAACTATTTCCTATTGGTCGTGATCATTTTTTGATATCCTGTGTGACCAGTATATGGTCTCTTGTGTATTTCATCCATTATGAACCTCTTCAAGTTGTCACAGCTTGGAATATACAATCTGTTTCTATAAGTCAATATCTCTTCGTCTAGAATTTGATAGCCTTCATACTTCATCCCTACATGCTCTTTCTTTAGCTATGATGCCACGGTCCTGAATAATGCATCAATTTCTTGTGCATTCCTAACTCTTTCCCTGACATTCGTTTCACAGGTGCTCACCGCTGTCAATTGAATAATTTTCATACTTCTGCTAAGAGAATCAACCACACTATTCTCCTTTCCTCTGATATGTTTGATTTCAAATCAAACTCACTAAGGAGAGCCATCCATCTAGCTTTTCTGGCGTTGAGTTTTGGTTGATCAAACATGTGTCTCAACCCGCAATGGTCTGTCATAAGTACAAACCTCCTACCTAGGAGGTAATGCCTCCACATTTTTAAATCTTGCACTATGGAAGCCAACTCCAGATCATGGGTCATATAATTTATTTCGTGCTCATTCAATTTTATGGACTCATAGAAAATCACACATCCTTCGTGCATAAGGAATCCTCCAAGTCCTTCCTTGTAGGCCTTTGTACACATGAGGAAATCATTATCGAGGTCGACGATCTTCATCACAGGTGCATGGGTCATAGGGTATTTCAGTGACTGAAATATTTCTTCACATTGTGGTGTCCAAATGAATTTAACTCCCTTTTTCTGAAGGGCAGTCATTGGGCGACCAATCTTGGAAAATCCTTTTATGAACCTTCTATAGTATCCTTCTAATCCCATAAAGGATCTGATATCCGAAACATACTTTGGGGTAGGCCATTCCATGATAGATCTTATCTTGTCAGGGTCTACTACCACTCCTTTAAAAATAACATGGCCTAAGTAATGGACTTGTTTCTGGAAAAATTCACACTTTCTAAACTTAGCATAGAGTTGATGCTCTCTTATAAATTGAAGTACAAGTCTAAGATGTTCTTCATGATACTCTCCATTCTTGGAGTAGATTAAGATATCATCAATAAAAACCAATACAAATCTGTCTAGGAATTTTCTAAGTACATTTTTCATCAAGCACATAAAAGTGACCAGGGAGTTGGTTAATCCAAATGGCACCACCACAAAATGATTGTGACCATACCGGGTCCTGAATGTCATTTTGTGGATGTCTTCCTCCTTGATCCAAACTTGATGGTATCTAGACCTTAAGTAAATATTTGATAAAATGAAAGCATCCCTTAATTGGTAGAACAATTCATCGATTCTTGGTAAAGGGTACTTTTTCTTTATGGTTGTATTATTGAGTTGTCTATAATATATGCACAATCAGAGCATGCCATCTTTCTTCTTCATGAACAAGACTGGTGCTCCCCACGGAGACACATTGGGCCATATGTAGCCTTATTCCATCATTTCCTTTAGCTTGAGCTTGAGCTCAACTAGATCAGGTGTGATCATCCTATAGGGCGTCCTAGACACTGGCACCGATCTTGGTGCAAACTCTATGGAGAAGTCAATATCTCTTCTCGAAGGTAGACCTGGTACCTTGTCTGGAAACACATCTCTATATTCTCTTAATATGGGGTGGTCCTCTAGGTTTGGTTTTTCATCCTTTACCGATTTCAATACCTATGTTTCATATAGAGGAAATCCCTTTTTGCAATACTTTTTCATTTGAAGTGTTGATATTTGTCTCACTGAGACATGCTTCTGAATTCCTCGAATGGTTATATTTCTCCCTTCTTCATTCACATATTCTAAGGTTTTACAGTAATAGTCCAACTTAGTTTTATATGCAGCTAGCCAGTCCATACCAATCAATAGGTCATAAGATCCTAGGGGAAGTATGTTAAGGGTAGCTTGGGTGGGTAATCGATCCATAGTGAATTGGTAGGATGGTATGACCTCTGCTACTTTTATTTTGGTGCCATTGGCTAGTTGTACTAACCAAGGCTTAGCATGCCTAACTGGTTGCAGTTTACACTTATCAACATCCTGAGGGGCCACATAACTCAAATTAGAACCAAGGTCAATTAAAATAGAAACTAGGTGGTTGGCGATCATACCTTCCATCCCCACCATTGAAGCTTGGTGGTCGGCTTGTTTATTATCCATGATTGCATAAATCTGTGGAATACTCCTAACCACATATTTGACAGTGGTAGCTTCTTGGACATTGTAAACCCTTCTATTGTTATGTTTTATGTGTGGACATTCCCTCAATAGATGTTCTTCTCCACAACCCCAACAATTCGAGGGTTCCTTCTTTGGGTTATTTGTCTTTCCTGGGGTTGTTCCAAAAGGTTTATTTCCACTCTAGGAGGGGAAATTTTGTTGATATACACTTCTAGAAGGAAGGCTTATCCTAGATTTCTTCCTATAATTCTTAAATTTTGAGGATTTGAACCCCTTCTTATTGAACCCCGAATTGCTCTTCTTCTTCCAATCCTTGTGAGGTTTTGTCTGACTCCCTAACTATTCATAATAGTATCTTGCCTTCCATATAGTGTCTTCTAAGGTTTTTGGCTCATCGAACTCAATCCTATTTCTATAGTTCCGGGGTAACTCTCTAATAAATATTTTAACTTTCACCTTTTCATCCTTTATGAAGGGTGCATACCTCATCAACTCAAGGAATTTATTGACATATTCCTCTATGGTGAGTGGTCCTAGATTGAGTTGATAGAACTCTTTAGTCTTCTCATCAAAATATTTTTCTGATAGATATTTCTTCTTGAAGTGTTTCTCAAACCATTTCCATGATAGGTCCTCTTCATGGATTCCTTTCACATTCTTAAGGTCTTCCCACCAAATGGAATCCTTCCTATTCAAGTTGAATATGGCTATTTGAGCCTTCAAGTTTTCAGAGAAGTCATGCACTCTAAATTACTTATTTAATCCAAGAATCCAAGCTTATGCCTCTTCCCCTTACTTAATCTCACCATTGAAAGAGGGTGGTTTGGATTTCTTGAACTCTTCAGGGTCATGACTTTTGGAATTCTTTTGTTTCTTCCTTTTTTTTTGAGAATGTCAGCTAGTTTTACTACTAAAATATCCCCCTTAGTCGCCAGTTTCCTTTCTAGAGAATTATCCCTATGAGTGTTAATTGTCTCTAGGTTGGACCTTCCTTGAGGTACCCTCCTAGTGTGGCCACTTATGTGACAACATTTTTCGTATCTTAGGTGGAATTCGACTCCTCTTCATCTATCGTCGGTCCACATGAACGATTTCAGTTCCATGTTGTATCTGTCTCTGTATCTTGGATAAATTCTGCAGCAAGACTGCATTAATTTTTGTTTGCTTCTCCTGCTCTTTTATCAATCTCTCCTTGTCATCCTTGCAGCTCTGTAATTCGGCCATGAGAATCCTTACAGTTTCAGCCAGATTCGGAGGGGTCTCTACCTCCCTCCTTTCGTCAGATTCTTCATCTCTATTGTAGGATCCATACCCCACTTCATGGTGTGTCACCATACTTTATTCTTTCAGTTTCCTACGGTTGACCAACCGCTTGAGTGTTGACAAAACAATTGTTGTTAGCTACCAGTATATTAGTTCATGAACAACACATAGTTCACATATCTTAAATACACACACACACATCAAGAATATTTCATTCTTTTTTGTAGTAAGGGATTAACCAAACTCTTTAGAAAGGAGGTAAGGTAAGGCGTCACCCTTAAAGTTCTTTAAATATGGTCTTTACACAACTTTTCCATGAGCCCAAGGAAGCCAAGTGTTGTAATCGTGCTCTAATACCAATTTGTAACACACCCATGGTGGGGAGTCAAAATTTGTTTCTTCTTAAGAACTCTAGACCTCCACTTGGGGTCTCAAATCCTATTATGATCATCTGGGGCTTTCCAGCCACGATTTCCATGCTCAGAAACGAGCTCAAAACTAGCAGATACACATTTCCCAAGTTCCTCCGGTGTTCATTGGTCATGGCCACGAGACCTCCACGTAGGCCTAACTCAATAGGTTCTGCACACACGTCGAAAATTTAGGCTTCAAATTTTCTCGACTCACATGACTCTGATTCTGTCGGACTCTGGACTCATGGATAGAATTAGGTCAAATCGATGGTCCATGCTCTTGTCACAGCCAATGGATGAGATTGACTTCAGGTCTATGGCTTTGGGAGTTCTCGACCCTCCACTCTTCAAATATTCCATAGTACTTCTACTCTAAAGTGCGTAATATGATGACACCTGTCCTTTCTAATGGGCGGTTCATATATACTCCACTAATTCAAGCTTCAGGTATTTTTTGGACTCTCTACGATACTATGCTCCAAATCCTCTGGAGTTCCAAAGTTCATGACTCTCGAAGTCCCAATCCCTTCGCCAACCACGTTGGCTAGGTGGGCATGTACCAGGGGATGACACATAGTTGGGTCAGTGGTGACATGTACCCTCACTCGAGATGATGTATATCATAATCCAAGGGCCATATGGGGTAGGTGATGTGCATAAATCCAGGTGGCATGTGGCTTGTTAAGTTTGAATCCATGTCACCATGGATTATGTCACCATACGTCGTCACCTCGGGAAGACGGCTTATACATTCCTTAGATCTCATGAATAAGACCTAGTCACGTAGGCCTATATACCTACGACTCTGGTTACCTTGGGGTTTCAGCATTCGAGAGTGTTCCTATGAAAACTCCTCTTACCTTATGAAGTGTCAAATCTCCGAATTAGAGGGTCTAGCACCATGTGTCCCTGATATATCGATGGTTCAGAAATGATTCAAGGGATCCCGCGATCTATGGTGTTGGGTCCTTCATGGTCTGTATAAGGCTAGTAAGGTTGATCTTACTCCAAAGTCCCAGAATTTTGGAGCTATGAAGCTAAGGGGACATAACTTCCTTAGGCTTAGCCAAAGGTTCCTCGGTATTGGTCATATGGGTCCTTTCGAACAGATCTCATCTGTTCATATTCTAAACAAAGGGACCTCCCCTTTTAAAGGCTTCCACTTTCGCTACCCTTCCGAAGCTTTTCATGAAATGGTTAAGGACTTGGGCCTGGAATCTCAATTTCGTGACAAGGATTCTGTAAGAGGTGTCCTCTTCAGATGGACAGGTTTAGGTCAACACTACATCTCCCATCTCAACCGTCATACAATCTTATGCCCCAGGAAGCCTCCAGAGCCAAGATAGGCATTCTAAGTATTGGTCGAGGGTGTAGGTTTTTCAAAGAGAAGGAGGCATGTACATACTGTAACCATTCCAAATAGAAAATATTTATAAGTACACATGCATAAATCAAGGCATTCATCCATTATTCCAATTCAACACATAAAACAAGGAAAATACTTATCAGAACCAGACAACGTGAAGTGAATGTTGAAAGGGGTGCCCGTTTCCACCCAACCATAGGCTCATTCACTCCAAACAAATTTACCACTAGCCACCCCCGAGCTAGACCATGATTCTCTGTAACATAATCTCTTCTTCCGACTCAACAACAATAGAGATGCAGGTTACTCTCCTCTTCCCGCAGGATCTTGGCAATGGTTTACATGATACCAAGTAAGGATGATCGGCCTCATTTACCATCTTGTATCATAACCTTCTCTGCCATTTCCTACGACCATAACGCTTGTTTTCCAGTTCTTCCTTTAACCTGGAATATTCCTCTCCTCTACACTCTTCCGAGGTTTCCCTCTGCCCACCACACCTTCCCTTCTTGCCTCTTTCAACAAGGTTGCGTATGGCTCCAATTCCCAGCCCACGGTCAGTTCTGGAAGACTTACAGATGGGTGCTCTACCCCATCCCCTCATTAACTATTGAGGATGTCTTCCTGCCTACCAGTTTGACTGTAATTCATTTTTGGATCAAAGGATTGTTCTGGTCTTGAGAAATTAAATCGAGTAAGTACTAGTTTGGTGAAGGTTAACACAACCATTCATGGTCCTCTTCACCATATCTTTTCATAGCATTCATGGTCTTTCTTAGTACACCCCCCCTTCCAACAATCATGAAACACTTATTCATTTTCCAGTAAATAACATAATTTACATTCATTTACCTTTCATACAAAGGTCGATTGAATCAACATTCAGACATATGGGGTTTTCCATAGTCTCTTGGCCATTATAGTTATATTTACAAGATGGAGGAAACATGGTGTTACATATATTTTATCTCAATGTGTTTGGATTTATCGTGAAACACAAGATTCTCATAGAGGTTCACACAACTCTGGTTATCACAGTGAATAATGGTAGAATACATCTAATGATCAAATAAGTACACAAGGATATTACGAAGCCACACTGCTTCATGGACTACCACTCTCAACCCTATATACTCTGCTTCTGTGATGCTCAAATCCACAGAAATCTGTTTCCTACTGCACCAAGAACCATGGAAGACTCCAATGTAAAACAACAACCGAATGTGCTCTTTTGGTCCATTTCACTCACTACCCAACCTGCATCGACATGTCCCTGCAATATCATGTCTACACTAGATGCATATCATAGGCCATATCCAATTGTGCCTCATAGATATCGTAATACATGCTTTGCTATTATCTAGTGAGTTTGTCTCGATCATGTATCATGAATCCCTCTAGCTGCTCGATGTAAACTTCTTCCTCAATCTCACCATTGAGAAAGATTGTCTTTACATCCATCTAATGTAGTCTCCAAATCATGGATATAACTATTGCAATGATAGTATGAATAGAAGTGTATTGGGATACAAGAGAAAATGTCTCCTCATAATCAATGCCCTCCACCTGTGAGAATCCTCTTGCTACAAATCTCGCTTTGTATTTCTTGACACTTCCATCAGCTACATGCTTTATCTTATAGATCCACTTGGAATTCACTAAAGACTTTCCTTCTGGTCTCGGAACAATATTCCACACATCATTCTTCATGATGGATTGATACTCTTCTCTCATGGTATCTTTCCATACATGCTAACCTGTTGCTTCTCCATGACAAGAAGGCTCAGTATCAATAATGTGGCTCATGGATGAAACATAGCTCTAAAATATCCTTGGTTTCTTTCTCTCTCAGAATGTGCCTTTAGGAGATGCATGTCCCTCTGCCTCCTGTAGAGTTTTTTGAGCCCAGGTAGGCCTTTTATGGCCTACTGCAATGTCTCTAGGGATACCAACTGGAGAAACCAGAACAACTGGATCAACTAGATCAACTAGATCAATGGTTGTCTCCCTCAAAACTGCAGAAGGGGGAGAAGGTATTGTTTCTTCCTTCTTCTCGAATATTTTGAATCCCTCTGAAGTTTGAAGGATAGGCATGTGCCTTTTCCAGTGTTGTTAACCTGAAGACATCTCGTGTCTTCTCAAGCCATATACTGACTCTACATTACTTTGTTGGCCGCCTGTACTAGGATAATAACCAAGATGACTTCCCATAGGGATAATAATCAAAATGGTCTCATGTACTGGGATAATAACCAACCAATACAAATGGGATCCTGTACCATGGATAATGGCCCTTCAATAATGAAATGGGAAATCTGGCCTCCCATAGGGATAACAACCAAAAAATAAAATAAGTGGACTCCCGTACCATGGATACTAGTCCTACAAAAAAAATGAAAACATATCTAGAAATCATTCAAGGGCCAATATACTTTACCTTTCAAAGAAAGTGCTCTTTCTGACAATCATCATCATCAAGTTCCCTTGACTTTTTCTGTGGTGGATACTCATCGACATCAATTGTTCCTTTTCTAAGGACCCAAAAAAAAAGGTACCAAGACAAGGCTCTTGGTCTTCCTCAAACAATCATTGACCAAAACAACTCCTAACAGAGATCTTAAAACTTCTCTCAAAAGATCTGAAACAAGACTTGAATCTCTATGCCAAACACATCTGGAACTCGTACTGGATAGATGGATTGGATATGCTTTAGACAATCCCTTTAGAATAACCTCAGGTCTTCCAACAGGGTTGATCTTAGATCCAAGGTTTTGTTAGAAAATCATCTGTGGTTCTACCTTAGTTCTGTTCACATACTGGCCTCAAATTATCCTTTGGCCATACTGTCTCAGGAACTTGGCCGAGGAACAGGATCAAACTCGAACTTGAATGATCTTCACTTCATGCAATTGTCAGATTTTCACTCATAACTATGATTACTGCCATTTGGTCTGCACTTGACTTGTCCTCTTCAACTTTGACTTAGCTCACCTTTCCATATTCCATTTTGATCATAGGTCTGCAGCTGTCACTGGAACCATTGTCTTATTTCTATCACAACTTGGTCTCTGCAATTTGGATTGTTTCTATTCACACAAGCTAGTTTTCAACCTTATCTAGAATACACCTGGAAATGATGCTAAGAGAAGACCAAAAAAACCTCAAAAGCTTGTTAAAACATATTTAAATATGCCTCAAAAATATGTTAAAACATATTTAAATATGCCTAATTTTTTTTCTTCGCTAGAACAGATTTAGGTATGCCTCGAAAACTTTGCTGGAACAGATTTAAATATGAATCGAAACTGTACTGGAACAGACCCCTTAACTTGGTCAAAAAAGTCAGAATACATCTCAAAACGAGCCTAAATTCATTTTAGAATATGCTTCAAGCTCCGCCTTACTGCCTCAGACTCTCACTACCTTAGAACAACCTTAATGCTCTGAAATTTAGCTTCAGAGAGACCTCAGATTTCCCTTAGAATCGGACTGCAAATATGCTCCCAAACTGCTCTAACAGATGGTTGTAACAGCCTCAAAACGACTGAGTGTAACATCCTTCAAAGGTTGTCCAAAACCTGCTGCTAGGGTAGCTGCTTTTAGGTTGTAACAACCCATCATTCTTTGTTGTCCCAGCCTCACCAAAGTGTTCCAGAACTGCGGTTTCCATTATCCTATAGCCCAAACCCTTTAAAATTCTTGTGTCTACCCTATTCCCTATTATCGAGCCTCCCTAGACTGTTGTACCAGCTTCATGTACCTGCGACTGCCTCAAAAATTACCTCACAGGCCTCAAACCCTACCAAAGGTTCACACCTACCTTAGAGGCCCGCAACCAGACTTTTAAGCAGTCAAACAAGCCTCGACCCAAGCTAATAAGACTACGGCGAGCTTCAACCTTCACCACAGATTTAAGAGAGGTTCGACTTCAAATTTTACCATAGAAATTTAAGGAGAGGTCCAGACCTCTTTCCTTATACCAACGATGGGGTCTAGCTGTCTTTAGATGTCCACGGTATGCATTTATTTGTTGTGCAAAAGTCTTCTTCAAGTAATTTCTCTGATACCATGTTAAGTTTTAATGCTGGTTAACTCATGCATCTATTTTTATTTCATTTTGTGTTTAGCATTACTTGAACCATACACAATGAATGTAGCAACAATAACTAGCTGCAATAAACCAAGATCACAAAAAGAATAACCATGCACAAGAATAGAAGAAATATCCTGGGAAACCGTTCTACACAAGGCAAGAAAACCCAACAATCCTTTGCTATATTCTCAAGAGACGATCCCCCATCCATCACCAAACCTGGCACACAAAAGGATGTTGTTATGGATGAGAAAGCTAGATCTTAGACAAGTGTGAGTTGCAATTCTTATAATTTCAGACATCAACTTCTGAAATCATGAGATGAGACAATGATAATTGTGTAATCCTCAATGGAGATTCACCTTTATTTATACAAAACTTATCACATCAAATGATGTGTCTATTGGCACAATAGGGACGACCTGTACAACTTAATAATATAATAAATATAATTAATAATTACAATATTAATTATGTTTACATGGTACGTCCGACCTGTACCCTTTACAACATAATTAGGGTTACAGGTAAATCTTACTCTTAGACAATGTAGCAAGGATCTCACACATCCACTAGTTCTCAGCCACTAGGGACACGTCCACCTGTGTTCAGCCACAAGGAAGTCATACTCAACAGATCTCTATCTCAAGTGAGTCTAGAGGAGAATCATCTGGAATACCACATCGTCTCAACTCTCACACATAGGAGAACTATAAACCTATCACATGGGCACACCCAACCATTGGGGGACAACTCAACTCTCCAGAGGAGAATGATACCCCAACCACTTGGGGAATGACTCAAATCTCACACAGAGGAGAACAATGCCCCACATGGGTATGTCCAACACTGAGCTCCCTCTTAGGTTGACTCAGCTCAGTCATAGAGGAGAACGTATCTTGGAGGATGTCTCACGACGCTGCAATCATTAACATAAACACCCATTGTCTCAAATCAGATCTAATAGACATGTTGTCATAAACTATTGTATAACTTGAAATTAGTCTCCATCTCAGAGTGGAAGCTCTGATAACATTTTAATTTTCAACACACTCTGATACCATGTGAAGAAATATTGATCCCCAACACATAAATGAGTTATTACCTTTTATTTTTCCTCATTGAAAATAAGCTTACAACACATAAAATAAAATGTATTGGGTGGAAAAAAATAAAATAAAAATGTAAGCAATTATGGAAACCAAACTTCACACATGAACTCATAATTATGTCCTTCAATTAAGTTTTTCATTAATGATGAATTGAATCTTACAAGGGCTCCCTTACTAAAAAAATGACCCACTGAGGAAAAGTACAAATTATAGTGAACCTAACAACTTTGGCACTGAAAAAACCCTCTGCCTGATCTACCTAGATCTACCTATTGGACACTCATATCTACACTATATCAACATGTTGGTCCTAATATATGCAATATCTACCTACTAATACATCAGATCTACTATATTTGTTTGTTGATACCTCATATATGCACTAGATTTGTCCATTGGTACCTTAACTCTGCACTAGATATATCCAATGGTATCTCAGATATTTTAGATATTCCTGTTGGTACCTCAGATCTGGTAGATCTACAATATATTTTTCCACTGGTACCTCAGATATGCGAGATCTTCCTATTGGTGTTAAAGTTTAAGCTATTATTCGGTTTCTTTTCAATTTACTAGATAACCATAGCATAGATATGATCACTGAGAGAAACACAATCACAAGATACCGAAGCATTTATCCTGGGAAACCCTCAAGGGGAATTAAAACCAACAAAACTTCTTTAATATAGATTCAATAACCAAGTGCAGTACTAGAATAACTCTCTCTCTACGAGATACAAACTACCATGATGCTAGATCATAAAATAATCAAAGAACCATAGCCAATCCAATGCCAAGACAATAAGCCAAACGCTAGAGAATATCCTCTACCAAGCGATGCACCTCTCTCTCTCCCTTCTTTTGGCAACTGCATCTCTCCAGACTTGCACACTTGATGAGTGAATGAGTGAGTGAACAAATGAGGCACTGTATTCCTTTATTTATACAAATAGGCAAGTGCTAAAAGGAGGTGTATCTTCATTGGCAGAGCTTACTTCTCTTTCTGGGTAGTTTAGAACTACTTTAATTTTCTTTGGGGGTGACCTCTTAATTTTCATATTACATTTAGGTTTCGAGCAATCCACAAAGGGGATAAGAATATTCTTTACAGTTACACAATATTTCAGCACTCCCTCTTAAAAAGAAGGATATTCTTTATCTTTTGACAAGTCATTGGATGTCATCATCAACTGAACAATATCATCTGGGCAATATCATCAACTGGATGATCATCATCAATTGGATAACATCATCAATTGGGTAACATGAGGCATCAATATAATCCACTTGGTCATCTAGCGTCATGATCATTGACTGATTCTCCATGAATCCATATTAAAGAAGTTTTGTTGTCTTTATCTTCGTGCACAAGATACTCTTTCTTATCTTCACACAAAATACATCTTATCTTCACACAGTATCTTCACACATAAGATATTATATGATTTTTTCCATTCCTTTTATGTTCTCCCTTCTCTTGTAGTCATCTATCTCACCCATCCATTGGGGAGGACTACTACCATAGCTTCACTCCTAGTCATCCCACATGAACTAG
>JZKD02S2128515.1:361234-380116 GCA_000966675.3 Picea glauca
TTACATCACACTCCATTGCATGCTTAAAGGGCCTCCTTCACCTCAATTATATATGAGAGAGTGAGAGGAGAACAATTCCCATGATGCATGTGGGATAAATTGGACTAGGTTTATACAATGTCATATGCATGTAAAACACTCAGACTTCTCGGGCGGTCACCCATCCTAGTACACATAGTTCTAATGGGATTTGGTGCATTAACGCTATGCTGTAGGCATGTACATAAGTCCACTAGTAAATCATTAAATGATGTTTGTAATTAACAAATGAAGATGACATTACATTCCATTCCCCATCAAAAGGGTGAATATCATGGTTTATCAAAACCACAGTCTCAAAATGGTGATTCAGTGGAGGAGGTGGATGGCCATTGAGATCCATCTGGATCATTCCTCCCCCCTTAGGAAGAAATGGTCCCCATTGTGTCAAACTTCGTTGGGAGACTTCTACTAAATATGAATATTGGTGTGATGCTTGCCTTTCTAAAGAATATTTCATGCTTAGCTTGTTGAAGGATGTCATGAACCTGTTGTTGGAGGGGTTGGATCCATTCAACCAATCTAGCTGCATGATCTCCCTGAGTGTGGGAGGACTCTGTCGGTGAAGATGCAACATGAAGAGTGTGAAGGGTTATGTTATAACCTTGCTTGACTGGGAAGTGTGGAGGAACCCCTATAGGTGGAACAAGAACATATTTGTAATCTTCTATAATCTTGCTGATCTACTTATGCTAGATAAAAAAGGCTTGGGTTGAGGTTGCAGTGCTTGTAGTTTCTTTTTGTTCACCTTCTGATCGGATTGTGAAGAGGCTAAACTTTGCAGTATGAGAGATTACTTTGTGGCATTATTTTGGTGGGACAATAGTCGAAACTACCTCTGGTATCTGGTATAGCTGACCCCCCAGAGTAACAATGACACTACATGGTCGAGACTCATAAAAAACATGACACCTCCACATATATGGTTGGACTAATAGAACATCACATACTTCAATGGGGAAAAATCACACAATACCTCATCCTTAAAGGGATTGATGTCGTAGGATAGGTGACACTGGTGGCTAACATGAATATCTTGACCCTGGCAAAGCCACCATATGTTGTATGGTTGCGGGTGTGGTGTTTTTGACAAATCCAACTGCTTGAAAAACTCTATTGGGATGATGTTCTTTTGGCTTCCACTATCAATAAAAAAATGCAATGGGGTCCCCTTCACCCACATCTGTGAATGGAAGAGTCACTCCCCCTCCTTAGGATCCTCTTCTGGTTGGATTATTGCAGTTACGACAGTAGCAGTGGGTTCTTCATCAATGATATGTATCCTTTTAATATTTTCTGACTCAGGGTCCAAGTCAGGGTTCGACTCTTTGTCTTTGAGCTCGACCACCAATGATTGTATTGAGCGACATTCATCAGTTTTGTGACAAGGGTTGTTGTGGAACTCACACCATTTTAAAGTGTCTTTCTTAGACTTCCCATTACCCTTCTTTTCCTGCATCTGGGAATGGCTCTCTTGAGGTTGGCCTTCCTTGCTTTTTCCATGCTTCTCCCACTTACTTTGTTTCTTGAATTTTTTCTCAATTTTGACTCCCATACCAAGGACAATGGCCCAATTCCTTTACAAGGGATCTACCAAAACCACTTATTAATGTGTTGTTGTCCAAGGTTTTCTCTTTCAGACCTGTTATCTTCTCATCAATGTTGTTGCTAGACACTTGTCAACACGTTGTAGGTTATTGTACTAAACTTCCTTCATTGTTGGCCACATATCTAGCCCTCAAATTTGATGCTACAGGTATGTTTTCCTTATAAGGAAAACTCTTTTGCTTCCTTGGGAAGGCCACACCTGAACTGAGCCTCCTTGGACCCATGTGGCTACCAAGTATCCTGTGAATACCCTCCTTGGATAGAACGCATGCTAATCGAGTCTCTCCTTGACTCCTAAAGTTGTCAACAATAGGCCTATGACCATCCAAACCTCTGTGGATGCCTTTCTTTCAAGGTCGATTTATCACAAGGGTTAGTGACTACCTCAAACAATTCTACCCCACCCTTTTCCCATCAAGATTACTTTCCCAAACACTAAATAAATCAACAAAAAATGAGGGCTAAGGGCCCCTCTTCATTGCTAGTAAAAGTCTCGTAAAACCCTAAAAAATTTCAGACCTCTTTAATCCATGTCTCCACAATTGTGTTTAATCATAAGGACTTGTTCTCTTATTTATACAAGTCCAAGGGGTATGTCAAAATCCCCTTCACAAAGTCAATGCAAAAATAGATTTTCTTGTGGGTATGAGACCCCATCACAAGCCCATAAGGCCCATCCTAAATCCCATGAGGTCCCAACCTCATTCCAAGGTTAATTTTGACGAAACAAAAGGAAAAAGTAATGCCAACAAAATTTCCCACGTGTTTGGCACCTTGGCCTCATGTGGGAATACCTCCCAAAGCTACAAAATCATGAAATTTTTTTCATAAAGTAGAAAGGTTCATACACTTAGTATACATAATCTTGAGACTATCGTTTTGTGGTCTCATATAAAGAGAGAAAAAATAAAACTAAGACCATTTTAAACCAAAATGGATAAATACTACCGAAGTGTAGAATATAGAATGAAATGAAAATGATTTGAAAACTTACATAAAAAGCTAGTGATTTGAATATTTTTGAATGTTTAGAAACAATATGCAATAAATTTATATACTTCATTAATAAGTATAAATTGTTGGTTTTTACTTATATAATATCAATTTTATTTGGAGGGAGGTGACTTCTCTTTCTTGGTTGGTTTAAGAAGGGATATGAGGTCTCATTATTTTATTTTAACTTTTAACAACTTGTTTACAAAATCAATTTGTTAGATGTAATGCTTCTTGTTAGAGGTGTATTTAGGTTCAAATAGGGTACTTCTAGTTTAGGAGTTGTTAATATTTATGATTCTCAAGTGTTCACACTTAAAATCTTAGGGTTGGCAGAGATATTAATGTGAAACAAAAAAAAAATAGGTTTTTTATGGTGATTTTAACATGATTGAAGATAGTTTAAAGAAAATATGAACATATTTTTTTTAATAAAAAAAGATAAAAAAGGAATCGATTAGATTTAAACACATCCCTATTTTTAATATTTATCATATAACAATAATTTTCTTAGTTAAGTAATTAGAATGCAAACATATAATTAGATAATAAATCTAGCAAATACTAAACATTGAACAATCCATCTTTTGCAAAATTTGATGAGATCAATGAAGTAGAGAGCTAAACTTGTTAAGGGAAGTATTTAGTAAGCTCAATGAAGTACTTAGTAAGCTAAAGATATTAGGGATCATGATTAGGGAACCTAATCCCAAGATGATCAAGCTAGTCGAACCTCCCCAACTAATCACTGAGAAGACATCTCACATTAGACTCAAAACCACTTAAATTAATTCTTGGGACCTAGCTAAAAATATTAAGTTGATTTTGACCTTCTAGATATTAGGTTCTAAATATTAGATTAATTTTTATCATCATAAATAACTCGAAAAATCTAATATTATATTGTGATTTTCAATTATATAATCTTCAAAGAAGGACTACTCATATCATCATCATTTAGAAAGTGAACAAACACCAAATCCTAAAGATGTTTTTTATTAAAAGAATAAATACACTATGTTTATTTCATGATTAAAAAATTATATTTATAAGAAGCCAAATAAACTTTAATTTATTTTTAAATTTAATAATAAAAATAAAAAAATTTAATATTAAAAACCATTATTTATATTATTTACATTATTAGTTTCTTCAACTTTAAATTTATCTTTACATAGATTTCCATTTAAACTATTTTTCTTTTTTCTCTAATAAATTAAATAATTAAATAAAATAAACTAACTTATATTTAATGATGCAAAACAAGATTTCATCCCATCATTATACACCATTCTATAAGTAAAGAGAAAGTCCAACCTAGAATGGTGCTATTTTGGGTACATTGGGTTGTATTGAAACTTATATGGGTACATTTGGTTGTATTGAAGCTTATATTAAAAAATTTGATGAATAAATCAACATTGAAAAAAATTCTCATATTAATTTATGTGGTTAATGATGATGATAATTTTTATAATAACTTTGTAAATTAATATTTTTTTATAAATTTATATGTTTTTCATAAAACATATAAATACAGAATAATAAAATGGTCATCAAAATTAACTTACATTGATTAAACTAATTATTTTTCATCATTAAACTTTAAACTAATGAAAAATTTGACGATCTACTACCTTTCTTTGGACTTGGACCTTAATCGATGAGCAGAAACATTGAAAACATGTTTATCCACGTAGTTTATACAGTGATTATTTCATTAGCATTTGTTTGAGAATTCCATCATAGCTGTTATTTCAACATTATCCTTATATTACTTGATTCAACTAATAGTTCAAGTGACATTTCTTATTATTATTTTATATAAATAATGTGTTCCGCTATTGAAAATTGCAGGATAAGTGGGGGGCATTTCTAAATGAAAGAAATAAGGAAGCTTCAAGGCAAAGGGAAATGAGACTGTTGTCTAAACTCTTTCCGAACACAGTGACTCTGCATGTTCCTGAGGTATTTAAATATTATTTAATTACACGACTGATATCGTTTTGTGCTTCATTGTCATAGTCGACAAGTTCTCATTTTAAGTACAGGTTGAATCCCTCCTCATTGACTGGAAACATCGATTAGAACGTGATGTTCAAGCACTTAAAACAAAGGAAAATCTTCTTCACATTCGCACTGTAAGTTGTTTTTTATTTGTTTTTTTTATATTTTGAAAATGCCTTTTCTTCATGGAATTCCTAGCAAATTTAAATTTAGTTTCCAAGTGTAAATTAACGATGAATCTAAAGTGAAAATGTATTATCATAATTTTGAAGATTGTTTTCCTGGTTTTCAAAACCATTTTGTTATGGATACGTAGTCATCTATAACACATAATTACATATGATAAAAATTAAAAGTGAAAATAATGTATTTTTATATTAATTTTTTCTATTTATATTGGAAGATTGTAAAAAGTTTGTAGGATCACTATGTACATATTAATGGTACATATGTTAATGACTTATGTATATGTAGATATCAATTGGGTTTAGTTTTTGTGGTTAGAAGGAATATTTGTTATTATCTCCATTATGATCATAGAAGTTGATTGTCATACAAGAGATTGTCAATAAAAGAAAATGAGAAAACATTAAATATTAAACGCATGTTTTTAAGTTTCTACTATAATAAAAATTCATTGAGTGTAAGATTACCTTTTTCATTTTTAGAGTGTCCCCAACCATCATTCCTAAATTCTATCTTAGATAAAACATTGTCTCACTATCATTTTCAATCTTCTTTTGCTTCTCCTTCTTGGAAACCATGAGATCAATAGTTGAGAAATTTTCCTTTAAGGACTCTACATAAGTGTTTTGTAGGTCACTGTGGAAACACTCTCTTTTCTTCCTCACAACCTCACCAACCTTTTCCTAGGCCTCCCTTCTCTCTATTGAGATTAAGTAGAAAGGGTTAGGGAGCCATTTAAGTCCTCTCTCCTTATGGTGGGAGGTGTTCCACTCCATTGTTTTAGGACTTGGCACAAGTGCACCATACCTAACCCTACCTTTTGATCTTGCAATGTAATATGTAGTAAAATAATAGCACAAATTATTGTTTTGTTATCTAGAAAAAAATTTACTCTCTTTAATTAATAACATTTTATTTTAATATTTATTTAAAAAAAAAATCAGTTCTAACAATTTGTGAAGAAACATGAAACTCTATTACCTAAGTAATTTGTCCCCTATAATTGTAGATTTTCATGATAGATAAGGATAAATTTTGATTCAGAAGTGAAAGTAGTAGAAAAAAATGGAATCAAAGATAAATCCAAATTCGATAATAACCATGTCACATGTCACAAGTGTGATAAAGGGAGATAACTTTGGTACACTAAAGAAAGAGACAAATAATCAAGGAAAAGTTTGTTACACAAAAGATGCATACATGCTCATAAAATAAATAAATTACAATCATAAGATACACCATATATATATATGTCCTTGGGCATAAAAAACTTTTTGAAAGAAATCAAGAATATGAGAAGATCATTTTAGAAAATTCTTATTTGTGGTGTATTTATACAAACTCAAATAGAGCATTATGCATGAGACATATTAATGAGCCTACATGTACAAGTTTGACTAGATTGATTATAATCACTCCCTAATATCACAACAAATGATAAAAATGAACACATCATGGTCTTTGCCATGATTATAAATACAACATTTTGGTTACATGTCAAGATTATACCCATAATTCAAACAATAATCATGCCAAAAAATTTGAGACCCACTTCCAAGAAATCTCGGCAAAGCATCAAAGCTAGAATAGAAGTTGGAAGCTCTCATATTGAAAGTAAAAGGGGCATAAGGGCTAGGGAATTCAAATATCGACAATTATGTGAACTAAAATATGCCCAATTGAGATAAAGAATCATACGTTATTAATTCAAGCATCTAAAAACATGTTTATTGTACAACCAACTACAGTCATATGCTAAATTATCAGTTTTTAAAGGATTTGGATTAATTCCAATTCCAATCCCTTACACCAATTGTTCAAAAATAGACTCACCAACTTTAACAAGGAGGAGTATAGAGAAAGATATTTTACATGATTTAAGCCTAACCTATAAGGGTTAAATTCTGAAGCTCTCCTTCAACTTAGGCCAAAAGAACTAATATTTGGATTGAGAGTCAAGGATGCCACGTATACAACTAATTACTCTTCTAAAGAGTTTCAGAGAAAAAAAAAACATGGTGGCTTATCCAAAGTATGTCCTTCATGGATGAGGATAAAACCCACTAAATTGAATGTTCATTGAAAGGGAGGTCAAATATGAATTATTATCTTTTCCAATTCAAGAAGGGTTTTGTTATCGCACAGTTTGTAGTTTAGGTCAAAGGCTAAAGGATAGAGACCAAACTGGCATAACATGAACCTTCCCCACCCAATGTCACCTCAATGGGGAGGTTCTTTCTGTTTAGGAAGGTTAACCCAGGGGAGACATCCTTGGTAACCTGGGGTTTTGAAGAGGCAAAGGTATAAAGTCAAGATTAAAGTTTCCCCCTCCAGGTTACCACCAAGGCCAGACAGTCCAACTACTCAGCCAATAAAGAAGTGTATGCCCAAATGAAAACACTTTCCCAGAACAAGACAACAATAATATAGTATATATGTAGGCTATAACTCAATAGGTTAGTACTTCAATGACTATCTGATATCAATTAATAAGCAATGTAAAAAACAATAGATAGCGATGAAGTCAACATTTTATCAGTTAGCTATGGCAAAAGCATCAATTCATCAATAACTATCAACATGATGAAGCTAACAATGTATCCAACCAACACTTTACTCAATAAATGCTTTAGATCATCATCCAATTGCTTATAGAAGACAAATGTTGCGTCAAGATGAGATAACCAACTATGACGTCAGCCTTAATTAGAGTTAGTTTGTTAGTTAGGGTTTCAAGAATTAAGGTTTTAAGAGTTTGTTTTGGACACTATGACCTCAACGTTGTGTGCCTAAGATCAGTGCCTAAGGGTATATGGATTCAATAAAGGAGCGGACACAAGATTGAAGGGGTAACATGCTAAAGACGAGAGGGAAGGGTTCTAGAGTGCTGCAATGATAGGGCTCTAGAATCAAAACCCTAGGGGAAAAAGGCTCACTCTGGTGTTACTTAAGCAAGGCCTCGTGCTCTTTCCTCCTTCTTTAGGTCAAACTTTGCAAACAACTAGCATAAGAAGAGGGTTAAAACAAGAAAATTTAACGAGAGAGAGTGTTGTAAAGAGAAGGCTCTATCACTAAACCCTAAAAGATGGATGGCCCTAGGTGTAGAAAACCTAGGCCTATGACGTCACCTTCCTTTTAACCTTTAAAATCAAAGCTAGCTTAAGGGAAGAAGTTAGATGAGTGTAGCAAAGGCTAGGCTATATCTTCCTCCTTCAATAACTGAGTATTTCTCTCTAAGGGGACATATGACTATGACCTACTTGTGTGCTTGTCACCTAGGGTTTTAAAATCAACAATTTTATAAGTAAATGAAAGAATTACTAACCTACAACCATTCAATCAAGAATTTTTGCAGGAAAAATACTTACATATCATGAAGAAAAGCATGTGAAAACCCTAGTTGTAAACCTTCCTCAAGAGAAATGCCATAATATGCTAAGAAAAGCCTCCCATCAATAAGCACACCTTAGTTTTAAATACCAAATACCCAATAAGGGTGAAAAAATCAGATCTCACAAGTGTGAGTGATTGTGTTATGTCCAAATGAGGGGAAAAAATCCTCAATATATAGTGTATCATGACCTCTAATTAATTTTAGGTCATTAAAAATAGCCGACAAGGATAATAACCAAAAATCATACTATTTTACATTAAATTGTTAAATGAAACCCTAAATGAGCAATAAGAAAGACATCAAGCCCCTTTGAGGGAGACGTTGGCCCTTTTTAGGGAAAAATATAGCACTAGATGACAAACGTTGGCCCTCTTTGGGCCTCCAAACTCTGCCACACGTGCCAAACTGCCCTGTCAAACTACCATGCACTGGAGGTGAAATCAAGGGTTCTTAGATGACGTCTTGGGCAATCAGAGGGACACGTTCCACCTGCAGTGGGTCAACCCCCTAGGGCTGGGCTCAGCCAAGGCATCCTGGATGAAAATATCCTTCTTCTTCTCTTGTACAAAGGCTCGACCAATCACTATCCTGTCTCTTCCCCTGATGGGGTCCCAACAACCATTTGATGGGCTCTTCAGCCCCATGGAGGTCCGAACTAATCATCTCCCCATGTGTACTAGTCCAACTGGTACCTGTCCGTCGGGCATGATCCTGCACATCAAAAACTTCGCCCTCCATGGGCTCATTAGTCATAGGGATCATAGCAATGTCAATCATATTTCATCATTGATTTTATCAAATGCATGCATAAAACCCCTAGCATATCATCCAATATCTCAAAGACATTACAATGACCTACTATACAAAGATGAAGAAAAAGACAAAATGCCCTATTGGGCCAACATCCATGAGAAAAGGAAAGTTTCTAGAGGATATCATCCAAGCCATGTAACATGAGGTGGTGTGGTCAAAGGATGTCCATATATACAGGTAGAGTGAAAGACATGGGTGATATTATCCGTGGGTGCCTTTGTAGAAGGTGAGTCGTACCTGTCATGGATGCAATTCTTTCCAAGCCCTTTATTGCCTTTATTATTTCTTTTCTTTATTATTTTTTCTTTCTTTTTATTTCAAGGTCTAACTAGAGGACACTTCCTTGCAATGGTGACCAGAGCTGACAGTGTTACCCACAAGTACTTTCACGGAGATGATAAGGATGGATCATGATGAGACCCCCTTTCCCTTGGCCATGCAACCAAAGGTCATTGCCCTGGCGTGGTAACCATATAATGGCAGTGTCATACTGCTAGGTACCCATGAACATAATGGGCTGGCTCGTGATGAGACCACCCATCCTCTTGGCTAGGTCTTGTTTTGTCATTTTTCTTTGGGTCCTTCTTGTTTCTTGTTGAGAGGCTTTTCATTGCCTTCTCGGGGATCCCTGGGCGAGGCATCTCTAGGTTTTATTTTTTATGGCTTTTATCTCTTACTAGCTTCTTTTACCTCTTGGGCCTTTATCCCCTTCTTCCCACAAGATAAGGTGTAACCCCACAAATAGGTCATCCTAATGCCGTGACTAGGGGAATGGGATAGATGAGTGGGAAATAATATGTAAGAGTGATGATATGATGGGAGCGGACAATGGCCTTTAAAAATCCCCCCTGGTGGCTAACCAAAACCTATGGGTACAAGCTTTCTAGGGTACCCTGTCAATCACCCCAACCATGGTCAAGTGGGTTAATGTAAGATCCAAGCAGTTGTTAGAAATGAAAGGAATTTGATGCATATATCTGAAGGTTATAATGATCAAATATGACACATACCATGATACCTCGACCAATTACCTCATGGAGCAAGAGTCTTCTCTGATACAAGTCCAAGCCGAAGGTGATGGATGTTGTTGCTGCTGACAGGAAAAGTTTGATGAAGAAGAAGAAAGATGGGCCCTCTAGGGCCATGCTCAGGTCAATCCTTCTCTTGGTACTCCATGTCTAGGACCTGTGGGCCTTGAGACATGATCTCCTAGTTATCCCTAGAAATCGGGGATAACAGGTTTAACAACCTACAACGATTTCTAAAGGCCTGGAGAAAAAAGGTACACATAAGGCTTGTCAATTAAGTTTGAAGTTGTCCAACGTCAATTTATGGTTTGAGAGTCTAAGGAAGTCACATATACATATAATTCCTCTTATGAAGAATTGTAGGGTTGAAAACTATCGTAATTTAACCTTGTCAATTAAGTTTTAAGTTTGAAGTTGTCCAAAGTCAATTTATGGTTTGAAAGTCTTAGGATATCAAATATACAAATAATTCCTCTTTGAAGTTTTCCAAAGTCAATTTATTGTTTGAAAGTCTAAGGATGTCACATTTACAAATAATTCCTCTTATGATGAATTTTATGAAGAATTGTAGGGTTGAAAACTAGGGTAATTTAACCAAAACTTTTCCTTCATGTCAGAGGATGGTCGACCACCAAATTAAATGTTCATGTAAATAGACACCAAATATGAATATGTGGCTTTTTTAATTCAACATAGCCTTAAAAACCTCACAAGTTTTCTAAATTCCTTAAACAAATGTTTCTTTAATTTTAAGCATGATTGAGTTAATCAAATTAACATTGATAAATTCAATCCAAACTATACATTATTCCCAAATGGAGCTCCTTGATTCATATAACTAAGTAAGACAACCTTTTGGTTATCCATTATTTGGGGCTTACAATATACAGTTTGCACATAGAAGTTGGGATTTTGTATGAGTTGTGTTGATATTCATCCTTATTCAATGTTTGGGATTGAAACAAATATTGATTTAATTTGTTTATGATATCCTTGAGCTCCTTTTATATTTTTCCATTGAAAACTCCATAGAGATTTTATCTTTGTTTTCTCTTGAGATTTTTAGGTCATTGATTTGTTTTATTTTTTTCATTGGGTGGATGGTTCAACTTATTAAACTAATGCATAAGGATAATTTTTTTGTAAACGTCTCATTCCACCCTCACTTGAGCCATATTGAAATGTTGGTACCTTCTTAGCCCCAATCTTGCACGAGGGGAAAAAATTTCACAAACAAGATTTGAACTTGGGTGGGGAGGATATAATCTTATCCTCTTAACCACCCAAGCTAAATCCAATCGACCCCTATAATATTGGCTTAGGAGTAAGGAAGGAACATTATAGAAATCCCCTCTTAATGAAAACTTCCTTCTTTGAAATGAAGTATATAAAATGAGTCTTATGAAGGATTTATGAAAAAAGTGATAAATATGATATTACTCTAACTAAATATATTAATTTCATGTTTAATTCTAATGTAAAATGTTTGGATAGAGTTAACATTCTCATAATGAAGAGTACAACTTTAAAATTAAAACCTCTAAATCCCTTCACATTGGCCTCTTTATAATCAGGGGAGAAAACACAAATCTATGAGAGTCTTGTTTTCAGACTTTAGTCTCCAAAACACCTTCACACGAGTCTATTTGGAATTGATGAAACATAAGTTTAGCAATCATAAAAAACAAGTGACCAAGGAACAATATTACAAGGATGATGGAAATGATGATGACACTGAAAATAATCTAATGAAGATGACTATAGGAAACTGTTGACATGAGAAAATTTCTCAAGCCAAGTTCATAGATTTACCAATGAAAGGGGCCAATTAGACATTACCCCAATGAAATGAGAAACTCTTTTAATATGGCTTGATTTCCATTGGTTCTCTATTCCTTACTTCTTTTGGCCGAATCCACCAATGGTTCCTTATATTTTTAACAAAACTAAGAATGCAAGTGCAACTTACAATTAATCTATCACAAATCTAACTTATATGACTTATGTAGCATTGACTAGCGATGTTTTCAAGAGAACTAACTGGTATGAAACAAAAGGAAGGTACAAAGATTACAGAGAATAACCCACAAACTAGTATTGACACCAAATCTCAAGGAACTCTCTAAGGACAAAATATAGCCTATGCATCAAAAAGAAAGAACCTATTCCATGTCACAATGTGTGACATAAATCCAAGGAATATATGCAAGAAGAAGGGAGAATACTCCGCCATCTACCATCAATAGAATAACCCAAAGCTTTCTCTAGGGACCTAGGATAACCTACAAGTCAACGAGAGTTAGATCCAATTATTAGATATGCATATAATAAGTAAGTATAACCATAGTGAGCAAGAGAAAGTCCATAAGACACAACCTTCATTTCTATAATCACAAAGAAAGATTATGAATAATGAAAATAGTCTACGACCATTAACAACTTCACAGGAGTCTTAAGTACAAGCTAACACTATCTATTCTCCATATGAAAATAGCTTACCTATCATACAAGGGACCTTTGCAAGAGCATAACAAGTCTCCTTTATTAAGTCCTAATGATTCTTGTCCTTCTACCTATTTTACTATTTGACTATTGAGCTTCGACCTTCATGGTATTTTTTCCTTCTTAAATGACTCAGATTTCCCATTCTATTTAACCAATCAACATTACAAGGTTTTGATCTCATCTCAAATTAGGGATGATCGTTGATCATATTTACAATATTATATTAAAAATACAATTTTCCTTCATCAATATTTTCTCTATTCTTGATTCTTTTAATGCTTACAAATTTGACCATGGGTTGAGCACTAATTACCTCATATCGATACAATTGGGGACATCCACATTTATGTTTTTCATCCTTTATTGATTCCGTTGGATGGAAAAATCTTGGCCTTGGATGGAAAACTGTTCCTTTACAAGCTCATTTCTCCAGCCAATCTTAAACAATATTAGTTTCTTCCATCATAAGATATATAAGCATGATAAAGGGATGAAAAACTTAATTTAGAAGCAATAAGTACGTAACAAATTTAAATCTTAAATTATCAAATTACAAGAAAATGAAAGCATGAGTTTATGGGAAGAAATTAATTATGTCCATATGCTTACATTTACATTTATTGACAATGTGTATAGTTAATGATTTATTTAATTTGATGGTTAACAATAAAAAATGTTAAAATAATGAACTCGAAGGTATAGCTACTAAATGTTAAAAAGGAAAGGAAGAGCAGCAGCAAACCTAACACCATACCATATAGAAAAACATCTCACCTTCTTCATCACTTTTTCATAAATAAATAAAAAATTGTTTTTGACAGAAAGAAAACAATACTTGAAAAACGATTATCTAACACTTTTTTCATTTATTCTTTCTCGGTTCAAAGAGTGACAATTATTTTTTTCGTTTTCTCATTGTAGGTTCTCTCTCGAAATAATTTGGAATGTGATGGGATTGATGCAATTTGCATCCAGGACCAAACTCTTACAAATGAAGGTGAGAAGAAATTCTGTTTTCTTGAATTTACTTTTACTGTTTGAAGAAAGATTGACGCTATTGGGATATGTACAATTTTATAAAACTGTGTGTCAACAATTTGATCTTCATTCCTAAATTGGTTTAGGATCAAACTCTTAACGAATTAAGGCGAGAAGAAATTCTCCGTTCCTGGATTTGCTCTTAATGTTTTAAGAAGATTACACATTGATGTAGCATTGGGATAGGTAAAATTTTAAATTTTATAAATTTGTGTTAACAAATTTGATCGGCAGAATTCCACGTAAGATGTGGCCTTCGGGTGTTACTTTTGGTTTCATTTGTTATTTATTAAGGATAATTTTATAAAATATGTTGCTTGCTTTATGTTATAAATGGATAATTTTATAAAATATGTTGCTTGCTTTATGGTATAAATGGATAATTTTATAAAATATGTTGCTTGCTTTATGGTATAAATTTATGTAGGAGTTTATATTCTACTATGCACTATTTCTCTCAATTAATATGTAATAATAATTTTTAAAATGGAGTAATATTTTTTATATAAAGATATTTATGTCATAAAAATAATTATGAAGACATGTATATATTAGGTTTATTTGATTTGACAATAAATACTTTTAAGAAGGTACATGTAAACAGGTATTGTGTACTATTAACTTTTCTCATTTAATATTGAGAAATTTTTAAGAAGGCACATCAAAGGGATATTGTCATGGACCTACAATCTATTCAATTTTTTCTTTGCAAACTTGAGTTCCTCTCAAGTCTGTTTCGATACCTTAAGTAGTGTTGCACTTCCTTTCCTCAGCTAAGCTATCCCAAGTGCAACTGGTCCATTTGTCCAAGTTATCCCAAGTGTCGCACTTCCTTTCCTTAGCTAAGCCATCCCAAGTGCAACTATGGGTCGCCCATCTCTGTTGGTCTATATATAGTCCAGGCACCCAAGCCAATCAATCTCTCTATGTCAATCTTGTTTGTCATGCTAAGTGCATGTTTGCAAATGAGTTTTCTCAGGGAAACCTTCTATGTCTTTCTTTACCAAGTTCTCTTGGTGCATCTAACTAGTGTGATCTATTGATGTCTATGGTCCCTCCAGTCTATTTGGAAGGGAGTCTGACTTATCCATGGTGCGCCTTGCCAATGGCCAAAGGAACCCAAAAGTGACACTTCTAGCGATCATCCTTCCATCATTTCCATTTGTGTTGGTCGATGGCCACTGAGTTGATCATGCAACAAAGGCACCGAAAGCCACTCAAGATGAGGGATTTACATCCTACCCACTAAAAATTGTTTTCATGGTTGGAAACATCCTCAAGAATATGTTTTCATCCAATTTTACTCCCCAAAACCATGCATTCATTTGCAATTGACTCCTCCAAGTACTCCACAATAGTCTTGTTATATATTCCATGTAGCTACCCACTGTTCAATTTCTTCCTTTTAACAAGTGCCTTTACCCAACCTCTACTAACAATGCATCTTGGATGTCTTGTTGCTATGGCTACAATCAAAGTCCAACAATGTTGTGACTACCTACTACTACTACAATTGAACTCCATCAATAAGATCAACAAAGTATCAAAATGTTGCACCATCCAAGCCTATTACTACATCAATACTTTGCCCAAATTTTCCATTGAAATCCCAATGAATTGAAATAGTTAGGTGGACAATTTGACTATTATTCCCAAGCCATAAGAATGCACTTCATGCCCAAAATAATAACATCTTTCTACACTTCAATTTTCCTGTACAACTCTACTGGACCAAGGAAAAGTCACTACCTTTTCCTCCGAATTTCAAGTCACATATTGTAACCCAATACTTAAGAAGGAAGTGGAAAATGGGCATCACATTCACTACCCTCAAATGATCCAATACTCTATCCAAATTTCTCTAATTTAGGTGAGGCTATTGAAGCTTCCATACCTCTTGATTAGGAGAGGAACTTATGCACTGGGGCTTTTTTCACCTTCAACCAATGATCCCTTGAACTCTAGGTCATCCTAGAAATCATCCTCAAACTTCCCAAAGACTACGTTGCCTCATCCTAGGTCCCCATATAGAAAGGTGGGAGAGCATCTTCATTGTCAACTTGGTCCACTTTCCTAGTTGCACCATCCATGTCAAATGTACACATATTCTTGGTCAAATCCTTCAATGTATCCACCCATCCACATAGAATTGAACTATCTTACTCCTTCAAGCAAGTTTCCATTGCTCTAGCACTATCGTCACAACTTCCCAAGGAAAGTTGTTCACCTTCTCCTCAAGGCTATAAAATTTCCTCCTACATCTCAATAATTTTTCCAAGGAACTCATGCATTAGATCCTTAGTTCACATTGTCCTTTGTCTTGAACATTAGGTTACCCCATGTGTGCTCGGTCCACCCAGTCCATCCATCCAACTTGGCCGAAGTGTGCATGGTTTTGTTGAATCCGTTGAACTCGGAGCAAGTGTTCTTAGTCCACCTAAGTCTATCCAACTCATCCCAAATCCATTTGAATGTGCCCAAACCCTCTAAGTATACTCCAATATTCTCATCTGCACCCAATAGTGCATCCAAGTGAATACATTAGATGTGCACTGAATGGATGGGTGCCTAATGGATTTGCACCCGAGTGCACCCCATGGTTTCGATCCAGGACTACTTGTTCCCTAAGGCACTTCGACTGTTCATCGCAATTGACATGTGTGGGCCACCCAACTCCATTGGTTTGTATATAGTCTAGGTATCAAATTCAATAAATCTCTTTGTGTCAGTGTTTTCCTTCATGCGAAGTACATGTCTATGAATTACGTTTCCCATCTAAACTTTATTTTTCTTTTCTCACCAAGTTCTTTTCTAAGCTTTTGATGCCATGTTTGTGGTGTAACATTTTTGTGAGCAAGGGAGCTTAAATTTTTCATGGTGCACCATGCAAATGAGCCAAAACACCCAAAATGAACTCTTTTATCCAACATCCTTTCGTCATGTCAAATTCATGCTGATCAATAACCACTTAGGTGATCAGAACCTAAACCCACTAAAAAGCACCATTCCCAATAACCATCTTTCAATTATTGGCTTCAATTAATGCTCCTACCAATTTTCCTGTAAATAAAATCTTTGATTTGATAAATGGCTGTAATTAATTTATTAGTCAGCTTACTTGTTAAAATTTACTGATTTGGACACCCTTATTGTAGGGGATGGATGTAGGCCATTATTAATTTATATATCTTCTGCGATATACCCTTGTTATCTTTTCCGTTGATTGAGGTTGTATATATTGCATTTGCTTTTTTCTTCTCTGTCATTTTATTTTTCCTTGCGCTAAATTAGCATGTTTATTTGTTATCATTCATAAAAGCAGTAATCTTGATGTAGTTGCTAAGCATGTTTGAAAAACAGGAATAGAGAAAATCATTGGCTGGTCTTTGAGCAACCATCTTATGAATAACTCTGAACCATGTATGAGACATGGAAAGCTGGTCATCTCTGGTGAAAGGTAGTTACATCATATATATATTCACATTTATCTTTTGTTATATTTCTTGTGGACATAAAATTATTGCTCTATTTTTTACTTCATGTTTTTCAAACTCTATCAAAATTTTCAAGTAAACTATTGTCTTGTCAGTCTTAGTTATGTTGTTATATTTCGTGTGGACATAATCTTGTCAGTCTTAGTTATGTTGTTATATTTCTTGTGGACATAAAACTATTGTTCTATTTTTTACTTCATGTTTTTCAAACTCTATCAAAATTTTGAAGTAAACTATTGTCTTGTCAGTCTTAGTTATGGGTTGAGCATATTAAAGGGCATTGAACACGAGTCACAGGGTCACAAAAAATCACTCAAGGTAATGTTTTTAAATGTTTATCAAGTTCTAAGATTATGTTAAAGTTGATCTCACTTATAGTGTTTAATTATTAATACCATGTACTTTTCCAGGATGTTGTTACTGAAAATGAGTTTGAAAAGAGAATTTTGGCTGATGTGATTCAGCCAAGTGACATTGGAGTGACTTTCGAGGACATTGGATCTCTAGAAAATGTTAAGGATAGACTGAAAGAGTTGGTCATGCTTCCTTTACAAAGGCCTGAGCTATTTTGTAAGGGACATTTAATAAAGGTCGGATACTTTCATGAAGAATTAGAAATAAATGTTTGCGTACAATTTTAAATACCCGTCTTATTTCTTGATATAGTGCTTGGGTTAGCTATTCCATTGTTTCTTTCAAAAAATTTCAAAATTTTTATAAGTTTTTCTAGTTTAAAAAAATTATTTTAAATTTGCCAATAAAATGTTATAATTTTCTTTCTTTTTTAGTTTTTACTGTAATTTAATTAAGTCTAAAGGGTACATTTATTGATAATGGACATATTTAATGATTTTTTAACCATAAATTTCAATAGTATGGTTATCAATTGAAGATACTAGTTTTTTTAACATTTACTCAATATGATTAAGAAATTATTGTGTAACAATCTAATTGTCAAATTCAAATGATTAACAAACTTAATTGAAATTACAAATTTACACTTCTATTAACTTTTTATCATTTCATAGTATTAAATTTACATTTGTGCCAGTATTACTTATGACTTACAATCAATCTTTTCATATTTTTCATATTCTCTGTTTCATCTTACCAACAAAACTACTTAGCAGCTGTGTTAGTTTACATCTATGTTATATTTTTAGTGAACGGAACATAATCGGTTTCATCTTTCACTGCAGCCTTGCAAGGGTATCCTTCTGTTTGGACCTCCAGGAACTGGGAAAACAATGCTTGCCAAAGCTATTGCAACAGAAGCTGGTGTAAATTTTATAAATATTTCGATGTCAGACATTATATCAGAGGTATTGTATCAGTTTGATGGGTTAAGTGTTTGGCTTTTAGTTTTTATGCAGTTATGTTAAATCATTACATTGAACTGCATTGCATTTCTCTCTTCTTTGCGGTGGCAGTGGTTTGGTGAACCTGAAAAGTATGTCAAAGCCGTATTTTCATTAGCAAGTAAAATTTCTCCGAGTGTCATATTTGTTGATGAGGTAATTCTTTCGATCTTCACTAGTAGCTCAAGTTGTTTTATCTCATCCTAATATGGAACGAGTATCATATTTGTTGATGAGGTGATTTTTTTTTATCTTCAGTAGTATCTCAAGTTGTTTTAATTTTATCTTGATATGCTCCATACTGTTTTATTTTCATCATGATATGCTTCATATTGTTTTAATATTTTTATAGCTTAAGCTGTTTAAAGGGATGATTTTAGGGGTTAGATTTTTTTTAGTGGTTTTTTCAAAAAAAAAAT
>JZKD02S2128515.1:454563-475602 GCA_000966675.3 Picea glauca
AAGAAGCAGGAAGTCATGAGGTAATACTCATCGGGTTTTGGGGATCTATGAGACCTGATCCCATGGTTTAAGGAATCGCGATCTAGCGAGGTCCGATTTCCCGATTTCAAGGAGGGAGGTCACAAAGAGGGTTTTGTGGGTGACAAAGTCCCGAAAGGGGTTTTGAAGAGCATTCTATCTCTTCGGGCCTAAGGAAGAGAAGGTCCTGGGGGAAGCAGGCATGCCCTAGGAGGCATGGTTGCGTCATAAATCCATACCTATTGGTGATTATATGACAAGGATCATGAGAGGATGACGTGGACCCCCTAAATGGGATATTAAAAATCCATGAAAACAATAAAGGATAAGACTCAAATTAGTTAGTCAAGATCGAGAGGAGAATACCTAGGACAACAAATCCTCTTGAGATCCCTAGGCATGACATAAGATGTCCAAGAGAACAAAAAAGGGAAATACATGGAAGTAGAAAAATTAGAGGAATGTGATGAAATAAAGAATGAAGTGGAGGAAATTTTAATGAACAAAATATGCAATGTACATTGATGAAAAAAAAATAGGGTTCAAGGAAAATGGTCGATAGGTAAAATCAGTTGAATCGTAACATTAATTTGGTTTATATATTGGTTAGTTATATAAAATCATTATACATTTTCTTTTTCCAGGGAAAAAAATCACTCAATTATATTATAGCATATAATTTTTTTACAACTGCCACTACATCTCCAAAGATTCTTCCCAAATCTTACAATGAGGATGAAACTATTGTTCAAAATAACTTAACATATAACTTACAACATCTTCAAAGAGGCTACAAAAAGAGTCTCATAAAACACCAAATAAACTGTGAGTGGATAGTCCAACTCCAAATCTCCGAACAGATTAAAAAAAGGAGATACTATCAAAATTAAAAACCAAGAGACTATGCTAACTAAAAATGGAATCACCATCAATGATTAATGAATTCTGAATTGTCTCCTTGGACCAACCACTCCATTGGTCCACTTTTGGTAAAAAAGTATGCCTTCAATATCCTCCATTTCTTGCTTTGATAAAGTGTCAGCTTCAGTATTAAAATTTCTATATAGATGTTGGAAAGTAATTAAGTGGAAGCTCCCAGTCAGCACTAAAATTCTATCTTTCCATCCCTCCAAAGAGCTCACCTGTAAACTGCCCACTTTTGTTAACCAGCCAATAAAAAAATTTGGGTCACCTAGAATATGTATATCAGGAAGTGATAAGTAATCAACAAGCCACAATGATGCCCAAGCTCCCAAGAGTTTTTCTTTAGTATTTGTTCATTTTCTACAATTAAGTGTCCATCTGTAAATAGTAGCCTCTTGAACTTTAATAAGACACCCTGTACCACAAATACTACCATCACTTTTGGCAGTGCCATCAAACCAAGAGAACATCGAATCCTTACGGGAGGAAATCAAAATATCCTTTGGTGTTTTGTCTTTTGGGAAAGAAATGGAACATGGAGATAATTCCAATATCTTATAGATCACTGCCTGTGAAGACAAACTAGAATCCTCAAACAAATCTTTGTTATGCTCTTGAAAAATGTACCAGATGGTATAGGATTCAATATGAGTAGGAACAAATTTATCCACATACCAAATCTAAAAACAATCCAAAAGTGTATTCCCTATCCAGCTCCTATTCAGATTTAATTCCTTATACACTAAATTCCAGACTAACATTGCAAAGGGAAAATAAATAAAAAGGTGACTAACTGACTCCCAATCCGATTTACAAGGAGAACAATGCCCCAGACCACTCCATCCCCTTTTCTGTAGTGTATCCCAAGTTAATATTTTACACTCCAAATCCATCCAAAAAAATAATTTTACCTTTAGTTGACCTTTCCAATTCAAATATTTTTGTTTCCAGGTATCAACTTTCAACATTATTTTAGCTGAGATGATGCTTAAGTAAAAATTATTTACAGAAGGTCTTCCTGAATTATCACCTCCTACCCACATCAGAGTGTCCTTATTTTCTTGGATGATTGCTCCCGACGTTGATAAAGAACTTCTGAACTGGTCCCACTCACGTGCTAAATCCCCTTCCAATTCCAGATCGATGCTACTGAGCCAATAGGAAACCAATGATTGATCACCTGAAGTCTTTCTGGCCTGGGAAAGTGTTACTATGTTCTTTTCCTTTAACACTGATAGAAGAATGCTATAGATGAAAGAGAAATCACCCATACCTAGGATTCTATCCTTGCCTATATTTATAAAAATCCCATTCAAAGGTATCCAACTTAATCCATGCAAAATCAAATACAATACTTTTAAAAGTCCAATCCAGATTCTAGAAATCCCAGTCTTTCTAAAAAACTAAGTTCTAAGTCTATTAATCATCGATCCCTATAATAGATATTTGTCAATCACTACCCTGTGCCAAATGCCTTCTCCCATGAGAATTCTCCATAACCTGTTCACCGCTAGAGACATGTTGAATTCAAAAATATTACAAATTCCCCACCCCCCAAATGATTTTGGAAGGGATATTCTCTCTGAGATGAAAATATGCATCGTATGGGAATCACAATTCCTTTTCCAAAGGAAATTAAACATACGATTCCTGAGAATTTTCAAAACTGAGCTCAGGACAACTGCTAGGGACATCCAATAGGTAGGTTGGCCAGATAACACTGCTTTCAAGACCGTAAGACGCCCTCCTAAAGAAATCCACTTAAAGCACCAGTCATTAATCTTATTTTCCAGTTTTTTTATCAACCAATGTCATTCATCCAATCGCATAGCTCCAGACTTCATGTAAAAACTGAGGTATTTGAATCCTTTCTCCAACTTTAGAAAATTATAAGGGAAAAAAACTTTGAACATAAAAATATCCTAATCAGTTAGACCTATTTGATGGAAAGTCGACTTCGAGGCATTGATCAATAAACCAGAAGTCAACATAAAAAGTTTAAGAACTTTATCTATTTCCCACCACTCATGAATAGTATCACCAATCATTATACATACATCATCCACAAATAAAATATGCAATATTTTAATAGATTTTGATACTTGAATACCTGACATTTTTCCCTCTCTTTGACTATCTTTCAGTAATAAACTCAGACTTTCCATCACCAATATAAACAACAATGACAATAAAGGACAACCTTGCCTCAAACCCCTTCCACGCTTAAAGAAATTTGTTGCTTCTCCATTAATCAAGATTGAATATGAGGTAGAGACAACATAATTCATCATCCAATTAGTCATTTTTAGATCTAGTCTAATTTGAAGGAGGAGAATGTGCAAAAGGTCCCAATTAACACAGTCATAAGATTTTTGAAGATCCAACTTTAGAATCAATGACTTTGATTTTTTATGATTAATACTATGGATACATTCATGGACTGTACCTATAACATCCTGAATCTGCCTTCCCTATAGAAATCCTAACTGCTCTTCTGAAAGTGATCTAGAAAGAATCGGTTTGATATTATTGGCTATGATCTTTGAGATAATCTTGTAATAGAGATTACACAAAGNGAGGCATGGTTGCGTCATAAATCCATACCTATTGGTGATTATATGACAAGGATCATGAGAGGATGACGTGGACCCCCTAAATGGGATATTAAAAATCCATGAAAACAATAAAGGATAAGACTCAAATTAGTTAGTCAAGATCGAGAGGAGAATACCTAGGACAACAAATCCTCTTGAGATCCCTAGGCATGACATAAGATGTCCAAGAGAACAAAAAAGGGAAATACATGGAAGTAGAAAAATTAGAGGAATGTGATGAAATAAAGAATGAAGTGGAGGAAATTTTAATGAACAAAATATGCAATGTACATTGATGAAAAAAAAATAGGGTTCAAGGAAAATGGTCGATAGGTAAAATCAGTTGAATCGTAACATTAATTTGGTTTATATATTGGTTAGTTATATAAAATCATTATACATTTTCTTTTTCCAGGGAAAAAAATCACTCAATTATATTATAGCATATAATTTTTTTACAACTGCCACTACATCTCCAAAGATTCTTCCCAAATCTTACAATGAGGATGAAACTATTGTTCAAAATAACTTAACATATAACTTACAACATCTTCAAAGAGGCTACAAAAAGAGTCTCATAAAACACCAAATAAACTGTGAGTGGATAGTCCAACTCCAAATCTCCGAACAGATTAAAAAAAGGAGATACTATCAAAATTAAAAACCAAGAGACTATGCTAACTAAAAATGGAATCACCATCAATGATTAATGAATTCTGAATTGTCTCCTTGGACCAACCACTCCATTGGTCCACTTTTGGTAAAAAAGTATGCCTTCAATATCCTCCATTTCTTGCTTTGATAAAGTGTCAGCTTCAGTATTAAAATTTCTATATAGATGTTGGAAAGTAATTAAGTGGAAGCTCCCAGTCAGCACTAAAATTCTATCTTTCCATCCCTCCAAAGAGCTCACCTGTAAACTGCCCACTTTTGTTAACCAGCCAATAAAAAAATTTGGGTCACCTAGAATATGTATATCAGGAAGTGATAAGTAATCAACAAGCCACAATGATGCCCAAGCTCCCAAGAGTTTTTCTTTAGTATTTGTTCATTTTCTACAATTAAGTGTCCATCTGTAAATAGTAGCCTCTTGAACTTTAATAAGACACCCTGTACCACAAATACTACCATCACTTTTGGCAGTGCCATCAAACCAAGAGAACATCGAATCCTTACGGGAGGAAATCAAAATATCCTTTGGTGTTTTGTCTTTTGGGAAAGAAATGGAACATGGAGATAATTCCAATATCTTATAGATCACTGCCTGTGAAGACAAACTAGAATCCTCAAACAAATCTTTGTTATGCTCTTGAAAAATGTACCAGATGGTATAGGATTCAATATGAGTAGGAACAAATTTATCCACATACCAAATCTAAAAACAATCCAAAAGTGTATTCCCTATCCAGCTCCTATTCAGATTTAATTCCTTATACACTAAATTCCAGACTAACATTGCAAAGGGAAAATAAATAAAAAGGTGACTAACTGACTCCCAATCCGATTTACAAGGAGAACAATGCCCCAGACCACTCCATCCCCTTTTCTGTAGTGTATCCCAAGTTAATATTTTACACTCCAAATCCATCCAAAAAAATAATTTTACCTTTAGTTGACCTTTCCAATTCAAATATTTTTGTTTCCAGGTATCAACTTTCAACATTATTTTAGCTGAGATGATGCTTAAGTAAAAATTATTTACAGAAGGTCTTCCTGAATTATCACCTCCTACCCACATCAGAGTGTCCTTATTTTCTTGGATGATTGCTCCCGACGTTGATAAAGAACTTCTGAACTGGTCCCACTCACGTGCTAAATCCCCTTCCAATTCCAGATCGATGCTACTGAGCCAATAGGAAACCAATGATTGATCACCTGAAGTCTTTCTGGCCTGGGAAAGTGTTACTATGTTCTTTTCCTTTAACACTGATAGAAGAATGCTATAGATGAAAGAGAAATCACCCATACCTAGGATTCTATCCTTGCCTATATTTATAAAAATCCCATTCAAAGGTATCCAACTTAATCCATGCAAAATCAAATACAATACTTTTAAAAGTCCAATCCAGATTCTAGAAATCCCAGTCTTTCTAAAAAACTAAGTTCTAAGTCTATTAATCATCGATCCCTATAATAGATATTTGTCAATCACTACCCTGTGCCAAATGCCTTCTCCCATGAGAATTCTCCATAACCTGTTCACCGCTAGAGACATGTTGAATTCAAAAATATTACAAATTCCCCACCCCCCAAATGATTTTGGAAGGGATATTCTCTCTGAGATGAAAATATGCATCGTATGGGAATCACAATTCCTTTTCCAAAGGAAATTAAACATACGATTCCTGAGAATTTTCAAAACTGAGCTCAGGACAACTGCTAGGGACATCCAATAGGTAGGTTGGCTAGATAACATTGCTTTCAAGAGCGTAAGACGCCCTCCTAAGAAAATCCACTTAAAGCACCAGTCATTAATCTTATTTTCCAGTTTTTTTATCAACCAATGTCATTCATCCAATCGCATAGCTCCAGATTTCATGTAAAAACTGAGGTATTTGAATCCTTTCTCCAACTCTAGAAAATTATAAGGGAAAAAAACTTTGAACATAAAAATATCCTAATCAGTTAGACCTATTTGATGGAAAGTCGACTTCGAGGCATTGATCAATAAACCAGAAGTAAACATAAAAAGTTTAATAACTTTATCTATTTCCCACCACTCATGAATAGTATCACCAATCATTATACATACATCATCCACAAATAAAATATGCAATATTTTAATAGATTTTGATACTTGAATACCTGACATTTTTCCCTCTCTTTGACTATCTTTCAGTAATAAACTCAGACTTTCCATCACCAATATAAACAACAATGACAATAAAGGACAACCTTGCCTCAAACCCCTTCCACGCTTAAAGAAATTTGTTGCTTCTCCATTAATCAAGATTGAATATGAGGTAGAGACAACATAATTCATCATCCAATTAGTCATTTTTAGATCTAGTCTAATTTGAAGGAGGAGAATGTGCAAAAGGTCCCAATTAACACAGTCATAAGATTTTTGAAGATCCAACTTTAGAATCAATGACTTTGATTTTTTATGATTAATACTATGGATACATTCATGGACTGTACCTATAACATCCTGAATCTGCCTTCCCTATAGAAATCCTAACTGCTCTTCTGAAAGTGATCTAGAAAGAATCGGTTTGATATTATTGGCTATGATCTTTGAGATAATCTTGTAATAGAGATTACACAAAGGGATCGATCTATAACCTCCAAAATGATAGGGCTTGTTCACTTTTGGAATTAAAGTGATAAAAGTAGAATTTAGAGCTCCCAGAATAAAACCCAAAGTTCTAGATTCTTCAATCATTTCCAAAATGTCATCTCCAACTAAGTCAAATAAATGCTTTAAAAACTCCACGGTCTGGCCATGGCCTGGACTCTTATCCACTTTTAAATTTATTAAGAGTTTCTTCAATTATTTCTTATACACTAGTTTATAGAGGGCATCTGACTCTGAATCTAGAACCATGTTCGGAAATAAAGTAGCTACTTTTACTTGATCAACATGATTTATATCCACAAGCTTATTATAAAAATATTTAAAATGTTTAACTGCTACCAATTTTAGATTGTCTTGTCCTCTATAAATTGTTCCCCTCTCATCTTGTATCTCCCATATGAATTTATGGTTTCTCCTGTAGCTGGCATAGCTATGAAATAATTTTGTATATCTATAAGTTTATTTATACTGAAAAGATTGGTAAAGAAAGTAGCCAAAGATCCAAGGTTTGACCAGCTACCCCAACTTTCACCTACCATCATAGTCAAGTTTAGATCACCATCCAACACAAGACATTTCAATGACAACAAACCTGCAACCTCTAATCTTTCCCAGAATAATTTATGCTCCAAACATGGCCAGTATAAATTTAGAAGATTAATAAATATTTTGGACTCTAGGTAATGTCCTGTCAGTAAGATACCACCAAAAGTCAGTTAAGGCACCAGATCAAAATATGACGGATCCCAAGTAGCTAATAACCCTCCAAAAGTTCCAACAAAATTAACCGCACAACAAAGCCACTCCGGCCTTAAGAGTTGAAAGAAAGAACAAGCCTTTTCTGAGTGTAATAAGGTCTCTTGAAAAAAAACAATGTTTGGATGAGATTTTTCCAACACACTATGAACCGAGGCAAGTTTAAGGGCACCTATAGTCCCTATGAGATTTAAATAAAGTACTAACATTACTTCGATCTTGCAAGGGACTTCAAAGCTCTAAGGGCCCTACCATCAGTAGGTAAATGTGACACAGACTCTTCTTTTAGTACAATGATGGTTTTTTTCTTGCACTGCATGTTTTAACAGGGGATAACTCAATTTCCAAACCCCTAGACCACGCAAATTCCTTCACACCATCTCCTACCAAAGCTCGATAACTACTAGCTTCCCCACTCTCAACATTAGGGTCAATGTCTTCTTTTCCAAGAAACACAAGTAACAGTACCGATGATTCACTTCCACGGATAAAAGGTAAGAATGAGTCCAAAAAAATAGAGAGGTTTGACTCATCCTCTTCTGGTTCCATATACCTAGGTGGCAGAGTCTGGCTTCCCGACAAATGATGATTTTTCTCCAGACTGTTACAAATCTCATTTGAAGCTAAAGGTTCTGGAAGATAAGTACAGATGGGGGAAGGGTCTATCGAAGATACCAAATCACTAGAAGGAATCACAAGTTCCATGGGTGGATGAAAAAGCGACGGAGTGGTAAAGGAAATGTTGTCCCCAGGGGGAAGTTCTGAGTTCTACGGGAATCCAAAATCCACTAGAGGTGACCATGCTGACTTTGTTATAGAATTATTCAGCCAAATAGAAGAGCTAACAATTTGGCGTTCCATCACCGAAAGGGAATTTTAAAAAGAAGGATAGTGTAACTGTAACTTACCAATAATTGTTTCTGTTGGCGCCAAATATCTTTTGTCAATACTAACATCTCTACTTACTTCTAAACAATAAAAACCAATATCCATCAAGGAATCTAGATTATTGTATGAAAATTTATGCTCATCATGAGGCTTTTCTTCTTCCACAATACCTTTATAGTCTCTCCTCAAGTGTGAGGTAGTTCGACAGTGACTACATCTGAAGGGTAACTCGAGATAATCTATTCTTTATTTATATAAAATTCCACACCATTCAACCTCCATTGTCGCCGGCAGACCCAAGTGCACATCCATTTCAACCAACACTTTAGAAACTTTTTTATTTGACACTTCTAAATTATTTTTATCAACCATGATAAGGCTCCCCATATTGTTTTTGATGGATTTCAAAGCTCCCTTGTTCCATAAATACAATGGAAGTCTTGGAAGCATAACCCATATATGTCTTAATGAGAAGTACTTGGTTTCCCTATTAAAGGCCAGCCTCCATTTTTTTAGCATAAAGCTACTATTTCCATTGACCCACCTTCTGTTGATTAAGGTTGGTTGTCATTGATGTCAACCCTTGAAGAAATCCCCGTAGCACAAAGGTTTGGGTAATGGACCCAAGATTGTTTGATGCAAATATGACTCATTATTTTTTTGTCATGGTTGATAAGAATTAAATATCAATGAACTCCAAAGTGGTCCCTTTATAATGAAAACCCTCACGGGAAGATGCTTTGTGAAGTAAGAAAACCCATGCTTAATTATAGAATAATGAGATGAAGCACAGTTAATTTTTCAGGGAAACTATTCCATATGGATATTTCTTGTCATTCCATTCCCAGTGGTATGTAGAACGTCACATAACTCCTCACGGTTAGAGAGTTATGACCATGTGAAGTTGGAGAAGCCAGGTTTGGGTAATGGACCCAAGTTTCTTTGATAAATAACGGTATGATTTTTTCTATATTTGAAGGTAATATTGTTCTATATGTATATTACATTTCATTAAATTTCTTGTGGTATGTGAAATGTCACATAACTCCTCACGGTTTGAGAGTTATGGCTTTACAAAGTTGGAGGACCCTCATATGTCATCTAGAAGCCCCAAAAAGTCAAAGTAGTCAAAGTGGTTTAAGAGATTTCAAAAGGTAAATAATAAAGTGAAGTGATGAGTGTATTATAATTAAAATTGAATACAAAATAAATCATTTCAATATAAAATTTAATGGAGAAATTAGAAGTGGGTTAACCCTAAAATAAGGAAAGTGGGCCAAGTGACCTAGAAGACGTTTTTAAGGAAACTACTTGGAGAGTATAAATAAGATCCAAGGCTCTCTCATTTTAATTAAACATGAGAATATTGAATATCTATAGGTTTCTAAGGTAACCAATGATATATAATCCGAATTTCTAAGGGAAGGTGAAGAAAAGAAGGCCAAAATACAAGGAAGGATAAATTCTTTTGATGGTGCTTTCTAAAGTATGTTATTTACAGGTCATCTCACTATTTTCTCTATACCTTTTTTTCTATAATGATTCAGACCGTGAAATTGCTATTACATTGAGAAAACATACCCAATTATCTACGGTAAAACATTCATCTTGTCGATCATTGTATTTTGGGAGTTACACTCCATGGAAAATAGGGTTTGTGGCTAGTACTGAAACTAGTCAAAAACATGTGTTTCGGGTAAAAACATCATAACTTATTCATAATAGATACAAATTTAGTGAGACCAAATGTGTTGGTTATTTTATGGTATTTAATATTATGTGTAACAGTTTCATATCAATTCAACGAATATTTAGTATGGGGCATGCTCTACAAGGTTTCTCTCTAGAATAATCCAGAATTCAGCAAGGTATGTCATTTTTGCTATAACTCCTTTTCTGAGAAGTTCCACTTAGTGACACCTGGAGGAATTTCATAAAACACACTGAATAAAATTTTGTATCAGTTTCAAATATTTATACATTACAATTTCAAAGTTATGATTACTTCAAGTTAGGGTTGTTGACTAATCCAAAACTAGGCATGTGANAAAAGGTAAATAATAAAGTGAAGTGATGAGTGTATTATAATTAAAATTGAATACAAAATAAATCATTTCAATATAAAATTTAATGGAGAAATTAGAAGTGGGTTAACCCTAAAATAAGGAAAGTGGGCCAAGTGACCTAGAAGACGTTTTTAAGGAAACTACTTGGAGAGTATAAATAAGATCCAAGGCTCTCTCATTTTAATTAAACATGAGAATATTGAATATCTATAGGTTTCTAAGGTAACCAATGATATATAATCCGAATTTCTAAGGGAAGGTGAAGAAAAGAAGGCCAAAATACAAGGAAGGATAAATTCTTTTGATGGTGCTTTCTAAAGTATGTTATTTACAGGTCATCTCACTATTTTCTCTATACCTTTTTTTCTATAATGATTCAGACCGTGAAATTGATATTACATTGAGAAAACATACCCAAGTATCTACGGTAAAACATTCATCTTGTCGATCATTGTATTTTGGGAGTTACACTCCATGGAAAATAGGGTTTGTGGCTAGTACTGAAACTAGTCAAAAACAAGTGTTTCGGGTAAAAACATCATAACTTATTCATAAGAGATACAAATTTAGTGAGACCAAATGTGTTGGTTAGTTTATGGTATTTAATATTATGTGTAATAGTTTCATATCAATTCAACGAATATTTAGTATGGGGCATGCTCTACAAGGTTCTCTCTAGAATAATCCAGAATTCAGCAAGGTATGTCATTTTTTCTATAACTCCTTTTCTGAGAAGTTCCATGTAGTGACACCTGGAGGAATTGCATAAAACACACTGAATAAAATTTTGTATCAGTTTCAAATATTTATACATTACAATTTCAAAGTTATGATTACTTCAAGTTAGGGTTGTTGACTAATCCAAAACTAGGCATGTGANGATGCACTTGTTTATGGTACAGGTTGATTACAAGTTTTTAGGTACAGGTTGGTGCATGGTTGATACACTTGTTTATGGTACAAGTTGATTACAGGTTGAGGTAAAGGTTGATGCATGGCTTATGCATGGTTCAGATTTATTGGTACAAGTTTATAGTGGTATATCTCAGAGTGATAGTGTGACAATGGTTCCATCATTCTACTTCTACTTCAAGGTGGAAGGACGGGGCAAGGGCAGGTGGTTGTAGCCACCTTCCAATTGTAGTTGGATAACATAGGGGGTTGTAGCCTCCTTTTGGTTGTAGCTAGAGAATTAGGGAGTTGGAGCTTCCCTCAGGTTGTATCCTGAGAAACTAGGGGGTTAGAGCCTCCTTCCAGTTGCAGCTGGAAAACAAAGGAAGTTGGTGCTTCCAATGAATGTAATTCTTCAAGACATATAAGAAAAATCATTATGTCATTTTCTCTCGATTTGGGTTTCCACATAAAACAATGGCATACTGTGTATGTGTGTGATTTTTTATTTCTTACAACTCATTATTGGATAATAATTCTACATTGATATAACATTTGAAGAAAAAGGATTATAATTATACTATTATTGAGTCACCCCCCCTCTCAGTAATAAAACAATTGGTATCAAAGCAGGTTCCTTCAGAAATCAGTTTAACCACTAAAAGGTAGATCATGGAGAGTACCAACTCATATAAAAATGGAATACCATAGTTTGATGGACAGAAGTATCATTTTTGGAGCATAAGATGAAGACATATATATAGGCATAGGGATTTCAATTTTGGCAATCAATTGTAGATGGATACACAACACCAGCAGTTCCACCAACAAATGACAAAGCAGTGAAACTAGGTGAGAATAATTCCAAAGCCAAAAATGCACTTTTGAATGGTCTCAGTGATACAGTATTCACCAAAGTTGCACATTGTAAATCTGATAAAGAGATTTGGAACAAGCTTCGAAATATTTATGAAGGAGATTCAAAAGTCAAAGCAACAAAGATTCAAACTTACAGAGGTCATTTCAAACAACTAAAAATGAAGGAAGATGAAGATATTGTAGCCTACTTATTACGAGTTGATGAAACAGTGAATGCAATCATAGGATTGAGAGAAGAAATCGAAGAATATGTAATTGTTCAAAAGGTACTAAGATCTCTTCCTATGAGATTCAACCCTAAGATATNGATGCACTTGTTTATGGTACAGGTTGATTACAAGTTTTTAGGTACAGGTTGGTGCATGGTTGATACACTTGTTTATGGTACAAGTTGATTACAGGTTGAGGTAAAGGTTGATGCACGGCTTATGCATGGTTCAGATTTATTGGTACAGGTTTATAGTGGTATATCTCAGAGTGATAGTGTGACAATGGTTCCATCATTCTACTTCTACTTCAAGGTGGCAAGACGGGGCAAGGACAGGTGGTTGTAGCCACCTTCCAATTGTAGTTGGATAACATAGGGGGTTGTAGCCTCCTTTTGGTTGCAGCTAAAGAATTAGGGAGTTGAAGCTTCCCTTAGGTTGTATCCTGAGAAACTAGGGGGTTGGAGCCTCCTTCCAGTTGCAGCTGGAATACAAAGGAAGTTGGTGCTTCCAATGAATGTAATTCTTCAAGACATATAAGAAAAATCATTATGTCATTTTCTCTCGATTTGGGTTTCCACATAAAACAATGGCATACTGTGTATGTGTGTGATTTTTTATTTCTTACCACTCATTATTGGATAATAATTCTACATTGATATAACATTTGAAGAAAAATGATTATAATTATGCTATTATTGAGTCACCCCCCCTCTCAGTAATCAAACAATTGGTATCAAAGCAGGTTCCTTCAGAAATCAGTTTAACCACTAAAACGTAGATCATGGAGAGTACCAACTCATATAAAAATGGAATACCACAGTCTGATGGACAGAAGTATCATTTTTGGAGCATAAGGATGAAGACATATATATAGGCATAGGTATTTCAAGTTTGGCAATCAATTGTAGATGGATACACAACACCAGCAGTTCCACCAACAAATGACAAAGAAGTGAAACTAGGTGAGAATAATTCCAAAGCCAAAAATGCACTTTTGAATGGCCTCAATGATACAGTATTCACCAAAGTTGCACATTGTAAATCTGATAAAGAGATTTGGAACAAGCTTCGAAATATTTATGAAGGAGATTCAAAATTCAAAGCAACAAAGATTCAAACTTACAGAGGTCATTTCAAACAACTAAAAATGAAGGAAGATGAAGATATTGTAGCCTACTTATTACAAGTTGATGAAATAGTGAATGCAATCATAGGATTGGGAGAAGAAATCGAAGAATATGTAATTGTTCAAAAGGTACTAAGATCTCTTCCTATGAGATTCAACCCTAAGATATCAGCATTAGAAGAAAGATCGGATCTAAACTCAATAAGAATGGATGAACTGCATGGAATCTTCACATCATATGAGATGAAAAATAAACAGGAAAATCTAGGTGTAAAAGAAGAATCCTTCAAAGCATCCCAAAGATCAAAGAAAAACAAAAAGGAACAAGAAGAATATAGAAGCAACAACGATGTCTTGGAAGAATATGAAGAAGTGGCCAACTTCATCAAAAGACTGAATAAGGGAACCGACGGTAGGTATAGAGGTAAGTTTCATTTAATTTTTTTTAATTGTGATGGTATTGGTCATTTTGCTAACAAATGCCCTCATAATAAAAAGATAAATGATGAAGGTTACTCAAAAGGCAGACAAGCATATAAAGGTAAAAGAACTACAAAGAAAATTTTCAAGAAAATCTTATGTACCAAAGAAGACATCTCATCATCAGATGAAGATGAAGTCAATGACAGTGAAATAGGGAGAGTTCTATTCATGGTAGTAGAAGACTCTGATAAACAAGACTTCGATGAAGAATATGAAGCAAAAATTGAAGAGGCAGAAGTTTACTTCTGAGAAGAATTAATGAGTTCCATAGAAGTTATCAGAAGAGAAAAAAAAAACAAAAAACAAGAAACTACAAGTAGAACTAGATCAGAAAAAGGACACTCAAGAACTAGAACAAATGATCACAAAATTGAAGGTTCAAATATAAGAAGATAAAATAATTGAAGAAGCACTCAAAGAACAGCTAGAAGGAAAGGACAGGATCATTGGAAACCTAGAAGCAAAGATTGTCACACTAAGAAAGGATATTCAAAAGAAAAATATGAAGAATAGCTCAAAAGTTTTGGATGAGATTATCGACAGTCAAAAATATCATCTTGACAAGTCCGGACTTGGATACAATAAGACAGAAAGGGATCAAGATCCAAAACAACAGAGAAAGAAACAAATCCAAAAAGCTATGCATAAATAATCAAAGGGGATAAAAAGATATACAAGGAATATTACAGGGACACTCCGCCATTGAAAAGATTCATATTTCAGAATCAACAACAGATAGACAGACCTCAAGAAGAAGAAGGATTCATAAGAGCACCTCCTTTCATAATATCTTCAACTACCAGGTATCAAACTATATTTTTTGTTTTATGTTATGCATGTAATAATTTTGGACATAAAGTTGTAAATTGTAGAGCTAACAATGGGAACAATAACTACTTTGAGAGCCATACACAAAGGGGTTATTCAAGAAGACCTAGTGAAACACAGAGAACAAGTTACAACAAGTTTGAATCTTTGAGCACTAAAGTGGAATGTTACAAATGTAACAATTTTGGACACATGGCCAAAAATTGAAGAATGACAGTCCCTCCTAAATAACACTCAACAGAGTCACAAATAAGAATCTTAGAAAATGACATGGATAAGAAAGCAAGATCAATATAGCAATGAAGAATGCAGAACCATTCTACAAGCTAAATAGAAGAAATGTAGTTGCTATGTTGACAGTGGATGTTCAAAACACATGACAGGTGATAGAGACAAGTTTCTTACATTAAGAAAGGAAAGAGATGGATCATTCTCCTTCATAAATGATGACTCAGCCAAAATCATTGGAAAAGGCATAGTCTGAATTGGGAACAAGAATGAAAAGGCAGAAAATGTTCTACTAGTAGAAGATATGAAACATAATCTTTTAAGTGTGATTCGAATGTGTGACCAAGGTCATAAAGTTACTTTTGATTCACAAAAGTGTGAGATAAGAAAATAATGTTTGGGGAAATTGGTCGCTACAGCTACAAGCACTTCAAGCAACATATATGTGTTAAGCAAAATTGGAAATGAAAAGTGTTTTCTAGGAAAGGAAGATGAAAGTTGGCTATGAAACAGAAGAATGGGTCACATGCATTTTGATAACCTTTTCAAAGTTAGCAAAAGAGAAGCAGTCAGAGAAATGTCCCAAATCATGAAACCAACCAACTCTTTATGAAAGCATTGCCAACAAGGAAAGCAAACAAAGACCAAGTTCAAATCAAAGGAATATTCAACAACAAAACCACTGGAAATTGCGTATATTGATCTAGTTGGACCAACTACAACAAAAGGATTAAAAGGTGAGATATATTTTATGTTATTAGTTTGACTCTCATGTGGAAAAGGGAATACTTGTTAGTTACTCAAGTAAAAGGAAATCATACAAGTGTTACAATCTAAGATTAAAAAAAGTTGTGGAAAGCATCAACGTAACAATTGATGAAAAAGGCAGACCAAAATGAAAGGAAGAAGAAAACAAATCAATGGAACAATTTTTCAAAGAAGAAGATGAAAAAGAAGTATAAGAGGAAGAGGAAGATGAAGAGAATCTGATAGAATCAGAAGAGAAAGTTCAACAAGTATCTCCAAAGACACCTAGAAAATGAATACAAAAGAATCATCCTTCAGATCAAATTATTGGAAACAAAGATGTAGTAGTTGAGACTAGAAGAAAAGTCCATTCACCAGAACAAATGAACCAAATTTTTTTGAAGAAGCCAACACGGATGAATTTTGGAATAAGGCCATGGATGAAGAATTAGATCAAATAGAGAAAAATTACACTTCGGAATTGGTTCCAAGACCAAAGAATAAGAATGTGATTGGCACAAAATGGGTTTTTAGGAATAAATTGAATGAAGATGTACATGTTACAAGGAACAAAACTACATTGGTATGTAAAGGATATGCACACATTGAAAGAATCGACTTTGAAGAGACATTGGCCCCAGTTTCCAGAATGGAAGCAATTTGTTTTATTTTAGCTTATGCATGCTCCAGAAATGTTAAAGTATGTCAGATGGACATAAAATTAGTTTTTCTGAATGGGGAACTTGAAGAAGAAGTCTACATTGAACAACCAGAAGGATTTCAATTGTCAGAGAACACAGACTATGCGTGTAAATTACAGAAGGCCTTGTATGGTAAAAAACGGGCTCCTAGAGCATGGTACTCCATACTGGATAAGTATCTATAGCAAGCAGGGTTTAGAAAAGGAAGTGCAGACAACAACCTCTACATCAAGGTAATTCAAGGTAATATTTTATTAATTGAATTTTATGTTGATGATATTAATTTTTGTAGTGATGATGACAAGTTAAGCTAGAAATTTACAAAAGACATGCAGAATGAAATTGAAATGTCATTACTTGGAGAATTATCCTTCTTTCTGGGACTTCAGATATATCAAAGCAACCAAGGAATTTTTATTTCTCAAACCAAGTATATTAGAGAAATGTTAAAGAGGTTGAGAATGGAATATTGAAAACCATTTATCACTCCCATGCAAACCAGTTGTAAGTTGAGCAAAGATGATGATTCGAAGTCTACAAATCAGAGGCAATACAGGTCAATGATTGGGATCCTACTATATGTGACAGCATCAAAACCAGATGTAATGTACTCATTTGGATAGGTGTCAAAATTTCAAGCAACACCAAAGAAATCACATGTATTAGCAGTAAAGAGGATCTTCACATATCTCAAAGGAACAAAAGAGTTTGGATTATGGTATCCAAAAGGAAAATATCTATCACTTATTACCTACACAGATGCAGAATGGGCAGGTTGTATTGATGACCAATGAAGCACTAGTGGAGCACATTCTACTTAGGCGAGTGTTTGGTATCATGGATAAGAAAGAAAAAATCATCAGTATCTCTATATACATATGAGTCAGAGTATATTGTAGCAGCAACATGTTGTCCACAAGTTCTTTGGATGAAACAAACTTTGATAGATATACAGGTTGAGTGTGATGATCCCATTCCAAGATATTGTGATAATACAAGTTCCATCAGTATCTCAAAAAACCCAGTGATGCACTCCAAGACGAAGCACATTCCAATCAAGTATCACTTTCTATGGGAACATGTTGCAGAAAAGAACATCAGAGTTGAGTATGTGGGCAAAAAAAAAACAAGTGGCAAACATCTTTACAAAACCACTTTCATGGGAAGCCTTTGAATATCTTCGCCAAAGACTTGGAGTTATTTCTACTCCAAAATGAATGTTTTTTGAATGATTTTTGAATGCTTATATTATATGTCTTAGATGTAGATGAGGAAACACCATAAGAGGACAGTTCAGTCAAGGGGAGTATCCCCGGATGGAAAGATACATTTTCCATTAATGAAAAAAGGGGAGATATTTATGAGATACAGAGGACAGAGGAAAATTTATCAGATGCAAAGGATAGAGGCATGTTTCCAGGGGGAGCATGAGTGATATGATTTCATTATTTCATTATTTCATCAGAGTGTTGCCATCAATGCCAAAGGGGGAGATTGTTGATTAAGATTGGTTGTCATTGATGTCAACCCTTGAAGAAAGCCTCGTAGCACAAAGGTTTGGGTAATGGACCCAANAAAAGGCATAGTCTGAATTGGGAACAAGAATGAAAAGGCAGAAAATGTTCTACTAGTAGAAGATATGAAACATAATCTTTTAAGTGTGATTCGAATGTGTGACCAAGGTCATAAAATTACTTTCGATTCACAAAAGTGTGAGATAAGAAAATAATGTTTGGGGAAATTGGTCGCTACAGCTGCAAGCACTTCAAGCAACATATATGTGTTAAGCGAAATTGGAAATGAAAAGTGTTTTCTAGGAAAGGAAGATGAAAGTTGGCTATGAAACAGAAGAATGGGTCACATGCATTTTGATAACCTTTTCAAAGTTAGTAAAAGAGAAGCAGTCAGAGAAATGTCCCAAATCATGAAACCAGCCAACTCTTTATGAAAGCATTGCCAACAAGGAAAGCAAACAAAGACCAAGTTCAAATCAAAGGAATATTCAACAACAAAACCATTGGAAATTGTGCATATTGATCTAGTTGGACCAACTACAACAAAAGGATTAAAACGTGAGATATATTTTATGTTATTAGTTTGACTCTCATGTGGAAAAATGAATACTTGTTAGTTACTCAAGTAAAAGGAAATCATACAAGTGTTACAATCTAAGATTAAAAAAAGTTGTGGAAAGCATCAACGTAACAATTGATGAAAAAGGAAGACCAAAATGAACGGAAGAAGAAAACAAATCAATGGAACAATTTTTCAAAGAAGAAGATGAAAAAGAAGTATAAGAGGAAGAGGAAGATGAAGAGAATCCGACAGAATTAGAAGAGAAAGTTCAACAAGTATCTCCAAAGACACCTAGAAAATGAATACAAAAGAATCATCCTTCAGATCAGATTATTGGAAACAAAGATGTAGCAGTTGAGACTAGAAGAAAAATCCATTCACCAGAACAAATGAACCAAATTTTTTTGAAGAAGCCAGCACGGATGAATTTTGGAATAAGGCCATGGATGAAGAATTAGATCAAATAGAGAAAAATTACACTTGGGAATTGGTTCCAAGACCAAAGAATAAGAATGTGATTGGCACAAATGGGTTTTTAGGAATAAATTGAATGAAGATGTACATGTTACAAGGAACAAAACTACATTGGTATGTAAAGGATATGCACACATTGAAAGAATCGACTTTGAAGAGACATTTTCCCCAGTTTCCAGAATGGAAGAAATTTGTTTTATTTTAGCTTATGCATGCTCCAGAAATGTTAAACTATATCAGATGGACATAAAATTAGTTTTTCTGAATGGGGAACTTGAAGAAGAAGTCTACATTGAACAACCAGAAAGATTTCAATTGTCAGAGAACACAAACTATGCGTGTAAATTACAGAAGGCCTTGTATGGTAAAAAACAGGCTCCTAGAGCATGGTACTCCATACTGGATAAGTATCTATAGCAGGCAGGGTTTAGAAAAGGAAGTGCAGACAACAACCTCTACATCAAGGTAAGTCAAGGTAATATTTTATTAATTGAATTTTATGTTGATGATATTAATTTTTGTAGTGATGATGACAAGTTAAGCTAGAAATTTGCAAAAGACATGCAGAATGAAATTGAAATGTCATTACTTGGAGAATTATCCTTCTTTCTGGGACTTCAGATATATCAAAGCAACCAAGGAATTTTTATTTCTCAAACCAAGTATATTAGAGAAATGTTAAATAGGTTCATAATGGAATATTGAAAACCATTTATCACTCCCATGCAAACCAGTTGTAAGTTGAGCAAAGATGATGATTCGAAGTCTACAAATCAGAGGCAATATAGGTCAATGATTGGGAGCCTACTATATGTGACAGCATCGAAACCATATGTAATGTACTCATTTGGATAGGTGTCAAAATTTCAAGAAACACCAAAGGAATCACATGTATTAGCAGTAAAGAGGATCTTCACATATCTCAAAGGAACAAAAGAGTTTGGATTATGGTATCCAAAAGGAAAATATCTATCACTTATTGCCTACACAGATGCAGAATGGGCAGGTTGTATTGATGACCAATGAAGCACTAGTGGAGCACATTCTACTTAGGCAAGTGTTTGGTATCATGGATAAGAAATAAAAAATCATCAGTATCTCTATATACATATGAGGCAGAGTATATTGTAGCAGCAACATGTTGTCTACAAGTTCTTTGGATGAAACAAACTTTGATAGATATATAGGTTGAGTGTAATGATCCCATTCCAAGATATTGTGATAATACAAGTTCCATCAGTATCTCAAAAAACCCAGTGATGCACTCCAAGACAAAGCACATTCCAATCAAGTATCACTTTCTATGGGAACATGTTGCAGAAAAGAACATCAGAGTTGAGTATGTGGGAAAAAAAAAACAAGTGGCAGACATCTTTACAAAACCACTTCCATGGGAAGCCTTTGAATATCTTCGCCAAAGACTTGGAGTTATTTCTACTCCAAAATGAATGTTTTTTGAATGATTTTTGAATGCTTATATTATATGTCTTAGATGTAGATGAGGAAACACCATAAGAGGACAGTTCAGTCAAGGGGAGTAGCCCCGGATGGAAAGATACATTTTCCATTAATGAAAAAAGGGGAGAGATTTATGAGATACAGAGGACAGAGGCAAATTTATCAGATGCAAAGGATAGAGGCATGTTTCCAGGGGGAGCATGAGTGATATGATTTCATTATTTCATTATTTCATCAGAGTGTTACCATCAATGCCAAAGGGGGAGATTTTTGATTAAGATTGGTTGTCATTGATGTCAACCCTTGAAGAAAGCCTCGTAGCACAAAGGTTTGGGTAATGGACCCAATATTGTTTGATGTAAATATGAATCATTATTGTTTTGTCATGGTTGATA
>JZKD02S2128515.1:481305-491788 GCA_000966675.3 Picea glauca
ATTACTAGTTTTGCGATTTTAAATCTAAATATGAAATGAAATATGAAAATATAGGATTTTTGTCTTATTATAATGCTTCATACCTATGATATTAGAATAATTAATAGATATGGAACCAAATGAAATGAGTGCAAATATTCAAATAGAAATTAGTTTCCTGGATTATTTAATTGAGAGAATTTTGTATAGCAAAATTGTAAACAACTGTGAGCTTATTATTTAATAGAACGATACAATTCAACATCCATTTGTTACCACCATTTATAAGTGAAGGTAAAAAAAAATTAAACAACCATAGGATTAATTATATGGTTTTAATATAAAATCACACAATGATTCCAATGGATATGAAAAATGAATAATATTCTATTCTTAGTCACACAACATAATTGATCGAAAAAAATATGGCCAACAACCATCTTAGTTAACTAGAAACCATTTTAAATTTCCCCATTTTAAGGAAAAACCCCATCCCATCAGTTTAAATTGTATTAAAACCAAAATGAAATACAGGGAATTCAAAAGACTTGAACTTCTCAACTCTTCATATTCTCTACTCAACTTTTGGAATCTTACCTTTTTTCCTTTACATAATTTTATATACAATTTTTCTAAGGTTTATAAATGTTTTGGATATTGTTACCATGTGCATAGTTATGTTTCTCAACTAGGGCTTCTAATAAGTAAATGTTTTTCTCCAACCTCCCTAAACTTTTATCTAATTTCCCCACTAATGATTTTGTTAAAATTGTTTTCCTAGATTGAGTTTCCATCTCTTGTTGATGTTGGTAATGGATTAAATGGAAAGCCTCTAGTACTTGATACCACGTTAGAAACATATTCTACCCTCAAAATGAGGATGGAATATGTTAGTTGACCCAAAAGGGGGAAGGTTACATTTGTGTGCAAATCTTCCCATGACTCGCCATAATTTATCAAAACTTCCAAATACTTCCTCAAAATTATCCAATGATTTTTGGAATAGTGTTCCATGTTGGAACATCTAGCATTTATGCCTCATCACACTTCTCCTAGATTCATTCATTTGGATGGTCGACCTGCATTTGGAGAAATTCGATTAGGAAATAGACCATATCTATCCATTAGTTGGTCAAGTAGTCAACATACATGTTAGTCAAAGAATTGACTAGCAATTGAAGATAGTCGGGCAGTGGATCGATCAAACCAACAATTGACTATGAGTTCGATGCATGGATGATCGGGTCAGGAATCCTTATCGAGGTGACTAGAAAACATGGATTTCGTGTATTCAACTCAAAAAATGGATGGTTATATGTCGACAAGATCCCCCTAATTTCATGAAAGTTGGTTAGATATTGAAACTATAAATATAATACCCCTTGGGTCATTATCCATCATGTGATCGATTGATATAATATGGAGATATCAAGGTCCAATATGCATTATGTTGTTTTGATCATAGTGTAGTTTGCTTAAGTATTGTAATTCTATCTTTAGATACCACCTCTGTCTTCAAATTGTTTTCCCTCTTCAATTCTTTTCAAAATTGTCTCTTTGTTTCATTATGAAGTAGACCCCCGACCCTCAAGTCAAGATCCGCTACACAGGATCATTCAAACAAATTCCCTGAGCTTAAGAGACTCTTTTGGATCCCTATTGGAACCTCAAATTTTTGATCCACAGGTCCTGCTGAAACCCCACCTGTGTGAACGTACACCAGGCATTAGCTTCACCTTCTCCCAGCCTCTAGATATGACCACGACCTTTTTCCAAAAAAGGATTTTTGGGTTTCGTGATTTCGCGAACCCAGATGTCGAGTTCCTTGTCCTCTCAATCCTCCGAATGCCGAAATGCCGAAATGGCGAATTTCTGGCCTATGCGACCACCTACCCCGTGACCACACACCTCATTCGGAACTTCAGGGTTTCCAATGCCAAAATGCCCCTGTTCCTTTCCTTCAGGATTCCCGAAATCCCGAACTCTAAATCTTCAAAATGCCACTCCCTGACTTTCTCCTCCAAGGATTTATTTTCCCCAGATTTTTTGCATTTCATGATTTCGGAGTTTCAATTGTCGAAGTGCTCGTCTCTCTGTAGAAGAATCCCTGAATTGCCAAATTCCAAAATCCCTACACCCGGTATGCCGAAATGTCTGTCTTCTATCGCGTTCTCGACACTTTCGGGATTTAGCGTTTCGCGATCTTGCAATGCAAGGTTCTCCCGGTCCCTACTCCTTGGACTTCCCGCTGTCCAAAATACCGATGTCAACTTCCTTTGTGGGATTTCCCCGAAACCTCAACTATGTGCTCCTTTCTCAGAATTTTGGGATTCACGGTTTCGTGAATCCTCTGTAACAAATGTTGCTCCTTCGACTTCCTGGTAGACGAATCCCCGATATGCTGAAATGCGAATTCTTGGTGGGATTATGAATGTCCGCCACACATCCTCCTACAAACGGATGACCATGATCCTCTCATTATTTCAGGACATTCACTATGAACTACCCCGATCTCTTGTCATTGAGTTTCCCGAAATGTCAAATCCCGAATCTCTGAAATACCAAATGCCTCTACCATTTCGGGACTTTGATGACCCTCTGCTCAGCTCATGTGTGATATTAAATCACGCACACCTTCTCCCAGATATGATGATGGTCGGCGATCTGTGCAAGATATGATGGCTTAGATATTCTTATGCGCTCTCCTCCTTCTCTTATACACTCTCCTCCTGTTGCTTCCTGGATGTGAAATTTCAACGGTCCAGATCTAGTCCTCGGCCTGACCCCACGGCAGTTGTGCTCTCCCTTGTGAGCCTCTATTTCTTCCCGATCCTTGGAATAATTTAGACTTATTAAAGGCCTAGACCTTTGTCTCTACTACAAAGCCTGTACTCACATCTTCTATCTACGTCTTTGAAAACACTTTCCCTCCTGAGCTTCCTCGAACTCAAACCTTCCAAAGGGTATTCCTTTCGGCCTCTGCAACCTCTCGGCTATGGCCTGTGCATGAAAGCACTCTCCCTCCTGAGCTTTATTCTCTTTGAATCCATAAATTATTCTTCGACCTCAGTGCTCCTTACAGGTCTCTGTCCCTCTTGTACTTTTCTTACTCTAAACCCGTGAAAGGATTCCTGACTCCTACACTCCTTATAGAGTCTCTACACACATGAAGGTACTATATCTCCTGATCTTGTTTGTTGCTCAGACCTCTAAGGGACTTCACCCTTTTTCCTTCTCCCTCAGATGGAGAATCTAATTCCCTCTTGGCAATCTCTTGCTCAATGCCCACCTAGTAGAGCTCTTCTAGAATCCCACAATGATTCTATCTTCTATTGTGTTCTCCTCTACACAGTCTTGTCTCAAAGGTGTTTAGCAACCTTGAGATCTTTCCCTGAGTTTAAGATTTTAGCTGGTGCACCTTCTTGATGCGTCTTTGTCCAAATTCTGTAGAATTGGAAGTGCACTCTATGCACTAGCTTTCAGAACCCGCAGTGTTTTGTCACGACCTCTTGGTATGAAGCCTCAAAGATCCCAAAACCTGAAATCAAAGAACCTACAAATAGAAAAACCTATATGTCCCTGCAAATGCATACTAACACACATCTACAACATAAATGAATACACATAAAGACATTCACACAACGCAGAATGATATGCAGGAAAAACTGCTCTTTGTATTAATATGAAATGTCTCCTTTATAAGGTGTTAGTGAGCTCAGACTTTTGACAGAGTCTTGGCTCTTTCTCTCCTCTATGAACACTAAACTTGACTTACCCAACTACTTCTAACTCATCCTACATACAAAGGATCTTTTACATGAGGGGTCTCTTCGAGCTCTTCCTTCCAAGCTACCTACCCTATTCAATTACATTGAATTTATAATGAAAGGTTGTCTAGTCCAGATCGGATCTAGATCCTAGACTTACAACCATTAAAGGCCTTATTTAACTACATCCTTCTCAAAGGCATGTCTCTATGGCTCCATAGCCTTACATACATTAATTACAAATTTCAAATATGAAAAACTTGAGGGTTGGCGCCTCTCCTCCATTAAATGTGTGTTGTGAATGTGTTGGTTGGCTGGCACATTGCTAGCTTGGGAGCGATGCTCCTGCATCATACTCCTCTGTTGAGAAAATTAATGAGCTCTCCACCCTGGCTATTGAAATCCTCCTGGATCCCAAACAACTCTTTGGAGCTGTCTCTTTGCTCCATCTCTCTGTTGCTACTGCGTCTATTGCTTATGTTGCTCTTTTGTTGTTGTTGTCTCTCTTCCACCTAGATTCCCCTTGCTGGTAGTCTCTGTTGATCTGATCATCAGCTCTCTGATCTCATCGATCACCTCGTCCAGCTACTACAATGGGTGGCTCTATCCTTGCAGCCTCCTCTGCTGAAATTTCTCTCTACAAATGGGAAGATCATCATGATCTCCCATGTCATCTTATCCATCTCTTGTGGCCTTGATTTGCCACCCTGCTGCAGATTCTTCTCCTGCAGTTCTATCACTAAACTATTGTTCAACTCCTCCCTGTGGTAGTTCTTCTTCTACCATTTCTCTTGTTGTTGTATCTCCAGCTCTCTCCAGCTGCTCCTTAGACTAGAACTCACCTTCATCTGCTTCCAACCTGACTTTTTGGATGTGCATGCCTTGCACCTTCACCCTTCTCTCCAAGGCTTCAATCTACTCACATAGGTTAGTAAATCTCATGTTGTCTGCCTCCTCTTCTCCTGCTTCTGCTGCAAGCTTCAATGTTGCAGTCTCCTCAACTTCCTAGCTAAATATGTTGAGCCATTCCTCAGAATGTCCATCTTCCTCTACTTAGGTAGTCTCTAACATCAGCTCCAATGCTTCCCCTTCCTTGTTATTCAATACTAGATATCCTTCTTCTGCTACATTAGAAACACAGACTTTTGCCTCCCCTGGGTGATGTGGCAAGAATATCCCAATTCCCCCAATCATCAGAAAATTCCTCTGATCCTCCTGTTGAATGGTGCAAGGTTTCAACTTGTCATCATATTCATTCACATGGCCTGTAAAACCACTTGAATCTTCACTTGTCAGCACTCTTTGTTGATCTGAACTCACTCTGGAGTTCATGAGACTCTCACGTGGCCTCATTTGCTCTCCCTTTCCTACCTGGCAATCTGGAAACTTTTTGTTGCCCTCTTGGCAGTCTAGGAGTTCCTCGAATCCCATATCATTGCCCTCCTGGCAACATGAAATTTCCTTGTTGTCCTCCTAACAGTCTATGAGATCCCCCAACGATCTCATCTCATTGCCCACCTAGAAATTGGAAATTTTTGTACTGTCATCTTGGCAGTCTCTAAGATCTTCCAGTGATCTCAGTTCATCCTCAGCATCACTGAGATTCCTCCCAGCCTCTGGTTCACACACCTGGACCATCTCTTCTTCACCATCCCTAAGGCTTTCAGCATTCCTCAACCATCTCTTTAACAACCTCTATTGTCTTTTGGCCACCCATTCCCTAACTGGCCATTTTACTTTCCTCTTCATGGGCCATTCATACACTCAATGTGATCTTGCATCCTACTGCATCTGTATTGCAAGTTCCTCCATCCTTTCTCTGATATTGGTGAGTTCCTTATCCATTGCCTCTTTTCTCTATTGTTGATGGATCTTCTTTCCATCATGTCTATGACCTTTAGTAGCCATTTTCCTACCTTTAATTTTCCCTCCTGGAAAATCTTCTACTATCACTCTGCCACCCTGAGTGCTTCCAACATCCCCTACAATCCTCTCGATGGTATTCTTGACTGTTGCGTACCTGCAAGCAATCACCACAGAGTCTCACTACTCTTTCTTCCTCTGATACCAAACTGATGTGTATCAGAGTACTCTTTCTCCTCTCTCTTCCTCTGCCCGCAATATACAAACAGAGTCAAGATATGATACCACAAATGATGTAGACGCCCGAACCTCGGGTCGATATCCGCTACACAGGATAGCTCAAAAAACTTCCCCAAGCCAAAGCGGATCTTCCGGATCCCTATTGGAACCTCAAATTTTCGATCCACAGGTCCTGCTGAAACCCCACTTGCGAGAACATACACTAGGCATGAACTTCACCTTCTCCCAGCCTTTGGATATGACCCCAACTTTTTGCCAAAAAAGGATTTTTAGGTTTCGCGATTTCGCGAACCTAGATGTAGAGTTCCTTGTCCTCTCGATCCTCCGATTGCCAAAATGCCGAAATGGAAAATTTTCAGCCTATGGTACCACCTACCCCGTGACCACACGCCTCTTTTGGAACTTTAGGGTTTCCAACACTAAAATGGCCATGTTCCTTGCCTTCAGGATTCCCGAAATCCTGAACCCTAAATCTTTGAAATGGCACTCCCCGTCTTTCTCCTCCAAGGATTTCTTTTCCCCGGATTTTTCGCGTTTCGTCATTTCAGAGTTTCAATTGCAGAAGTGCTCGACTCTCTATAGTGGAATCCCTGAATTACCAAATTTCGAAATCCCTACACACGGTATGCCAAAATGTCAGTCTTCTATCGCATTCTCAACACTTTTGAGATTTTTTGTTTCACAATCCCACGATGCAAGGTTGTCTCGGTCCCTTCTCCTTGGACTTCCCGGTATCCAAAATACCAAGGTCACCTTCCTTTGTGGGATTTCCCCGAAACCTCAACTATGTGCTACTTTCTCGAAATTTAGGATTTGCAGTTTCACGAATCCTCCACAACAAATGTTGCTCCTTCGACTTCAGTGTAGCCGAATCCATGATATGCTGAAATGTGAATTCTCGATGGGATTCTGAATGTCTTCCACGCATCCTCCTACAAACAGATGACCATGATCCTCTCATTGTTTTGGGAATTTCACTGTGAAGTGCCTCGATCTCTTGTCATCGGGTTTCCCGAAATGCCAAATCCCGAATATCTAAAATCTCAAATGCCTTTGTCGTTTCGGGACTTTGACGACCCTCTGCTCATCTCATGTGTGAGCTTAACTCATGCACACCTTCTCCAAGATATTTTTATGGTCGGCGATATGTGAAAGATCTGACAGCTTATATCTTCTTCTCCTATGCGCTCTCCTCCTGCTACTTCCTAGATGTGAAACTTCAATGGTCTAGATCTTATCCTCGGCCTGATCCGACGACAATTGTCCTCTCCCTTGTGAGCCTCTATTTCTTCCTGATCCTTGGAAGAATTTAAACTTATCAGAGGCCTCGACCTTTGTCTCAGCTACAGAGCCTATACTCAGAGATTTTGTCTGTTTCTTTGAAAACACTTTCCCTCCTGAGCTTCCTCAAACTCAAACCTTCCAAGAGTCTTCCTTTCGTCCTTTGCAACCTCTCGGCTATGGCCTGTGCATGAAATCACTCTCCCTCCTGAGATTTTTTCTCTTTGAATCCTCAAAGGATTCTTCGACCTCAGTGCTCCTTGTAGGTCTCCGTCCCTCCTGGACTTTTCTTACTCTAAACCCGTGAAAGGATTCCCAACTCCTACACTCCTTGCAGAGTCTCTACATGCATGAAGGTACTATCTGTCCTGATCTTGTCTGCTGCTCAAAACTCTAAGGGACTTCACCCTTTTTCCTTCTCCCTCATATGGAGAATCTGATTCCCTCTTGGCAGTCTCTTGCTCAAGCAACTCCTTGTTGAGCCTGCAAGGTGCTCAACAACCCTGTGAAGATCCTCTCCTAGAATATTCTCTATTCCATAACTTAAAAGAGTTCTTTCCTATGCTCTATTTGCACATCCACTCAATTTCCTCTTGGTAGAGTTTCTCCTCACAGAATCCCACAGTGATTATGTTTCCCTTAATGAACTCAAACCAGAGTTATGTTGTGCACTCTAGCACCTGCTCAATTCCCTCCTCACAGAGCTTCCAAAATCCTCAGTGATTCTAATTTCTCCTTAAACCCACAATGGATTTATCCTTTGCACTTTGTGCCTGTGATCAATTCCCTCTTGGCATAGATCTATAGAATCCTTAGTGATTCTATCTCCTTCTGAACATGAACCAAAGTTCTTCTCCTCAATGCAACCCGTGCATCTGCTCAATGCCCTCCTGGAAGATCTCTTCCATAATATCGTAGTGATTATGTCTTCTGCTATGTTCTCCTCTACACAGTATTGTCTCCAAGGTGTTCAACAACCTTGAGATCTTTCCCTAAGTTTAAGATTTCAGCTGGTGCACCCTCCTGGCACGTCTTTGTCCAAATTCCGCAAAATTTGAAGTGCACTCTATGCACTAGCTTTCAGAACCTGCAATGTTCTGTCACGCCCTCTTGGCATGAAGCCTCAAATATCCCCAAAACTGAAATCAAGGAACCCACAAATAGAAGAACCTATATGTCCCTACAAATGCATACTAACACACATCTACAACATAAATGAATACACATAAATACATTCACACAACACAGAATGATATGCAAGAAAAACTGCTCTTTGTATTAATATGAAATGTCTCCTTTACAAGGTGTTCTTGAGCTCATACTTTTGATAGAGTCTCGGCTCTTTCTCTCCTCTATGCACACTGAACTTGACTTACCCAACTACTTCTAACTCATCCTACATACAAAGGATCTTTTCCATGAGGGGGATCTTCGAGCTCTTCCCTCCAAGCTACCTACCCTATTCAATTACATTGAATTTACAAGGAAAGGTTGTCTAGTCTAGATCGGATCTAGATCCAAGCCTTACAACTATTAAATGCCTTCTTTAACTACAGCTTGCTCAAAGGCATGGCTCTATGGCTCCATGGCCTTACATACATTAATTACAAATTTCAAATATGAAAAACGTGAGGGTTGGTGAGTCTCCTCCATTAAATGCACACTTTGAATCTGTTGGCTGGCTGGCACACTGCTGGCTTGGGAGCGATGCTCGTGCATCACATTACAGGCTCCACCCCTTTCCCCAACATGGTATAAGATATGATGGTTTCAAACCTTGCCTATTAGATTAAAACCTTGTTGAGTCAGATATGTTGTTTGATTGACTCCGAGCTAGTTATTTTCCAAATGGAGATTATTGAAACTGAATTTTCTATTGAGATATCGAACATGGATTTGAATATTGATCCTATTATTCGAAACAAATCAAATTATGTAGTATGGGCACAAGACATGTAAACCCCAATGAAGAGTAAAGGATTGTTGCACTATATGAAGATTATGATTCCATATCCAACAAAATAACAAGCAAATTTCATTATTGATGGAAAGAAAGATGAGGCAATGTGGGTCATCATGACCTATATCTTTTAGGAGATTTGGTTTCACCTCAGTGGAATCTACTTCCATCATCAANGTGGCTCTATCCTTGCAGCCTCCTCTGCTGAAATTTCTCTCTACAAATGGGAAGATCATCATGATCTCCCATGTCATCTTATCCATCTCTTGTGGCCTTGATTTGCCACCCTGCTACAGATTCTTCTCCTGTAGTTCTATCACTAAACTGTTGTTCAACTCCTCCCTGTGGTATTTCTTCTTCTACCATTTCTCTTGTTGTTGTATCTCCAGGTCTCTCCAGCTTCTCCTTAGACTAGAACTCACCTTCATCTGCTTCCAACCTGACTTGTTGGATGTGCATGCCTTGCACCTTCACCCTTCTCTCCAAGGCTTCAATCTACTCACATAGGTTAGTAAAGCTCATGTTGTCTGCCTCCTCTTCTCCTGCTTCTGCTGTAATATTCAATGTTGCAGTCTCCTCAGCTTCCTGGCTAAATATGCTGAACCATTCCTCAGAATGTCCATCTTCCTCTACTTAGGTAGTCTCTAACATCAGCTCCAATGCTTCCCCTTCCTTGTTATTCAATACTGGCTATCCTTCTTCTGCTACATTAGCAACACAGACTTTTGCCTCCCCTAGGCGATGTGGCAAGAATATCCTAATTCCCCCAATCATCAGAAGATTCCTCTGATCCTCCTGTTGAATGGTGCAAGGTTTTAACTTGTCATCATATTCATTCACATGGCCTGTAAAACCACTTGAATCTTCACGTGTCATCACTCTTTGTTGATCTGAACTCACTCTTGAGTTCGTGAGACTCTCACGTGGCCTCATTTTCTCTCCCTTTCCTACCTGGCAATCTGGAAACTTTTTGTTGCCCTCTTGGTAGTCTAGGATTTCCTCGAATCCCATATCATTGCCCTCCTGGCAACATGAAATTTCCTTGTTGTCCTCCTAATAGTATATGAGATCCCCCAATGATCTCATATCATTGCCCACCTGGCAATTGGAAATTTTTGTACTGTCATCTTGGCAGTCTCTAAGATCTTCCAGTGATCTTAGTTCATCCTCAGCATCACTGAGATTCCTCCCATCCTCTGGTTCACACACCTGGACCATCTCTTCTTCACCATCCCTGAGGCTTTCAGCATGCCTCAGCCATCTCTTTAACAACCTCTGTTGTCTTTTGGCCACCCATTCCCTAACTGGCCATTTTACTTTCCTCTTCATGGGCCATTCATACACTCAATGTGATCTTGCATCCTACTGCATCTGTATTGCAAGTTCCTCCATC
>JZKD02S2128516.1:7464-17619 GCA_000966675.3 Picea glauca
GATTGAATTTACCTCTTCACCTACTCCCATTATTTCTTGTAGGAGTAGCACATCCGGGTGTTCTGTAATGATCACCCTTTTTAGGGCAGGTTTTTTGAGGGCACCCGCCAAACCCGTGCAATTGAAAGACATAATCTTCATCCTGGTACCCTACCCTAGGGATTCGATGCTCTAAGTGCCCATTCAATATATTATTGTTTTCTAGACAGGAGGTCAATCCTAGCCTTTGATTGAGCTTTGGAAAACAAGGACTTTCTCCCACATCCTCCCTTGTCTAGGGAGAATATTTCCTCCTTTCCCAGTCCACCCGTGGAAGGGGATATTTTTTGTGATCTTAAGAAACAACGGGTAGAAGAGGACTCATTAGATAGAGAGGAGGAAGAGGAGGCTTCTTCTGTAAGGAAAATACGCTTGGGGGGGGGTGGTGCTTCCAGGAGGGGAGGAACCTTGTTGCAGTCTGAGAAAGACTCAGGAAAAGTCGGGGAGATATTATTTAGAGACAAGTTTTTCAGAGGATCCAACCACTCAGTACCCTCTAAAGTCAAATTTTTAATTAAAACCGTAATGGGAGGAGAGGAAAGAAGAGGATTGCCTGAGACCATAGACCTTGAGCTTCCTATATCCAGAGTAGTAAAGCTTGTTTTCTCCAATCCTTCCTCCACAATTCTTTTAGTTGGTGGAGATAAATCCTTTTTTTATTTGTCCTTTGAGGCTTCTGTGGAGGGTGAAGGTTTCGCTGTAGGGGTGCTGCATTTTCTTCACCAAAAACTTGCCTGTTGTTGTTAGTTTGAGTTGAAGACTTTATTCTTTCTCTGTAAAATGTGCCTCCTTTTGTTCTTAAGGGAAGGTGGCATGTTGCCACTATATGCCCATACTGGTGGCATCGTCGAAATATGAAAGGGACATTTTCATAGTCCAACAATTGGGTGTGTGTGTAATTCCCCCATGTTAAGTTGATCTCCTCTCCAATCCCTTCTCTGACATTTATATTGACTAAAATCCTTGCAATTTTTCTTTGTTTGGTCTCCTCATAGGATAATTTGGCTTCAAGGAAGTCACCCAGGAAATTATTGATGGCTTTAAAGTAATACAAAGACCAAAAATGGAGGAAGGGCTTAGAGTCGTACCCAGATAGGGATTTTTTCTAGTTTCTCTCTACTTGCATCGAAGAGGGGGCTCCAAGGCTTTAGCAGGAGGGGTGAGAAGTTTATGCTCCAATTTTTACCCAACACCCATTTAGCATGTTCTTGTTGGAGGAAATTGAAGGAAAACCAATTCCTTCTTAATTCAATAAACTCCAGGGCATAGCCAAGGTGTTCTTCCCAAACTGACCGAGTCTAAGAAATAATGGTTTTGAGAGAAAAAAACCCTGCCACTGGCTCTCCCAACTAGAGTCTGATTCGACAGCTGCACCACCTTGTTCATGCCTATCTCTTCCCCAAGCACTAGATTGCCAATTTTCCCTTTTGATTTGAGTCCTTTCCTTCTCTTCTTTAGTCGGGCACTGTGAAAACCCCTAGAATCCCAAGAGTCCTCCCATCTAAAATATGAGGAAGAAACCCTTCTTTGTAGAAAACCCCTCTGTTCTTCAATGTTCAGAAGAGACAAAATAAAACCTTTAGAGGGGGAGTAAAACTCCTGAGAGGACGGTTGAAAAAATGTTGCGTTTCTGACGCCAAAACCTGAGACTTCACGGTGTTGTTCCCCTTTTGCTGAAAATACGCTACCTTCAAGTTCTGGGAAAAAAGAGGGGGATGAGCGTAAAAAAAACCCTTCCTCTTGAGAGATCCAGTCAAGAGCAAGGTCATCTGGTGAACTAGGAGCGAAGGGGATGCTTCCAGCTGAGAGGATGGGGTCCAAAACCAGAAATTCCGAAAGAGTTCTGAAGCAACCAACATACGAGTCTGTCCTGATCAGGGAGAAAGAGGAGGAAGGTTTCTTACTAGAAAAAGGGGATGGAGGCTCAGGAGAAGTGAGCAGATCCTGGTTGAGCGGTGAAAATCGATCTGTCAGAAGCCCCAGGCTTGGGTCAACCTTTCTTGAAGAGGAGGGAGGGGCCACGTGTTCTGGCTCCTTATCCATGGTTAAAAACCATCGATCCATGTCCACAAAGAAAACGAGAGGAGAATGACAGAGTCACGGTCATGACAAACTGCGACTACAGGTTAAGCGGAAGGAAAAAACCACCCGAGCCTCCAAAGGAGGAGAAAAAAAAAACAAAGAAAGAAGGGTTACGGTCCACGCTGTGAAAGGGTGGCCAGAGAATTAACCACAATCGCGGGCCTCAGAGTGGAGAGAAACCACATAACCCATTTCTCCCTCCCGCCTAGCATGTATCAAGGTCACACACATACTATACATGAAAACATTATTTTTGTATTAAACGATATTCATGTAATTATATCAACTATAAAAAGGACCACAAACTGGTGTAAGTGCTACTGACTATTTGCGAGGAACAAACACATGTGAAAGGATAAATAACCCAAGATTTGCAAAATCTATTTTAGACTGGGAAATCATGCAATTATTACCACAAAAACAAAATTTTGTCCCAACATTGGGATATGCAGGAAAGACAACCAAGAAGAGAGAAGCCATTGCTACACTCCAACAATTGATCTAACCTTGGGGTGTATATGGACATTTTTGTTCTCAACTCATACAACTTTTTGGATCTCCTTGTAGATATGTTTAGAGTAGTATTGATATCACATTTTGGTTCACTAGATCTCTCAATTTTCTTAACATAAGGACATTATTTGGTCAATTTAAAATGAAAAGGAGTGGATTTCGCTTCTAAATTTTCAAAAAAGGATCATATGGAAGTGTTACTACATGCATTTGGGTAGTCACTTATTATATCCTTGACCATATTGGGAGATATCGGTCAAGGGAGATATCAAAGTGTAAAATTTGGGTAGTCCTTCATTAACATAATGGGACAATGTGACATGCCAAGGGTTTACCTTCAAGGGTGTCGTAAAAGAGATCTAGTTCATGGTGAACTACCATTGGCATAAGATGTTTTTTGGAAGATGTCATGTTATAGCTAGCATGGTAAGGTGACTGCCCATTTTTATCTACCATCTACCTAAGATATCTTGGATCAGATAAGAGCTTGCATAAATTTTATACTAGTGGAATATATGATGCATTTGAACTCAATCTTGAATCAAGACTTACAAAATCCTATGCATAATTACTCAATGTGTGTGCAAAGGTAGCCTAAATTAAATCAAATAATAAAAAATATAAATAAAATATGGACTTATTCAAAAAGGAAAGGGAATACTTGGTAAACTTGAATGATACAGAATGAAGAATTTGAAGAATTGACCATCTGAAATTATCACTCCCCCCCCTACATTTGAGCCAAAATCATAATCAAGAAGTTAAAGAAGCATGTAACATTCTAACTTCAAACAAACTTTTGAAGTTGTTTTTAAAGTAAACAACACTCCTAGTTTGTGTCTACACACTGGCCTGCTTTTTTATAATAGATGCATTGATGCATTAGATTTTGATGTGCACTGAAGTAATTCTTACACTAAAACCTTTGCAAGAACTAATTGTATAGGTTCAAACTTATATTTTCTTTGAAAGTTGTTACTCCAATGTGTTTAGGGTAATATAGAACACCAATGTTCTTAAATATCACAACTGCATCATGAGCCATTTTTAAAAAAAATAGACCATGCCTTTTTCATTAATGTGCTGAAAAACAAAGTGGAAAAAAGAGCTTAAATTTTATTTTGTAAAAGTGATTCAAACAAAGCACAAACCCTAATTCATTGTTGTGCTAAAATTTAGAAAGAAGACTTGTGAAAGAGAGATTTATCATGTAACATATTGGGTTGGACAAATTTTACCGAAGAGAAGAATCTGTAAGGGGCCACCATGGGTAGCATACAAATATGTAAAGGATAAATTTCAGGTATGTAACTTTATTCTCTCTATCTCATCAATTTTTTCCTCAATAAATTCAAAAATTCCTAGAAATTTTTTATACTCATATTTACCACTTGTTTCAACAAAATCCAAATGTTTCAGACTCACCTTCAACACTACAAACATTATCTTTGTTGTAGATTCCCTTTTGTTTGATGTTTTTGCAAATCCTATCAACAAGGGTTCGTTTTCTTTACTCTTTCACAACAATATTATTTTAGGGGGCTTTGTGTATTTGTTGGAATCAATAATTATTTTGATGTAAATAATATTTTAAAGGATTGGGGACCCTCATTGCATTGGATTCCAAACCCTATCCCTATTATTTTTTTTTAAAATATTTTTGTTTTTTTATGGTGTGAACTAAAAAGTAAATACTCATTCATGCATTTTTTAATATAAAGTGCACCAAAGCCCCTGGGGTGTAGAACAGTCGGTGATTGAGTGTACTGTTAAGGCACTCCATTATGTGAATTCATTGGTTCAAAACCCTCGAATAAACTTGTGTGTTGCGTGAGGGGCTATGATGGCATGCCTGGGGTTATAGTGGTAGCCATCAGATAACATGACCGCATGTCATGTGAGTACGTGCTCGACTAGTTGTTGATTTCCCTTGTAAAATATATATATGTAAATATCGCATCACTTTGCCCCGTCATTTAAAAAAAATGTTTTTGAGTTTTTCATTATTCATTGTAGACTATATACATGCCAATGTGTATATATGTATAACACAAACTCGAATGCACACTGATTAAACCAAAAATAGTTTAAGGCTATAATTCTATATTTAGTTTGTAAAATATATTTCATAATTTGTATATTTGTTTATGAGGGTATTTTATTGATAGAATATGGTTGATAGAAGATCAAGGGAAAAAACTTACAACAACAAGCATAAGGCAATCACACTGCAAAAAGAGAACATGGAAATTTATTTCAATTTTTTATATAAAAGTTTAATATATTTGAACTATATATAGGTTTGACTGATGTGTATTAGTTAATGTGTTGTTGAAAAATACTGAGAAGCGGGGTGAATCAATATTTATTAGCAATTAGTATTTTTCAGTTTCTTAAGACTGAACAAATGGATTAAGATGCAAATCAAGACTTGAAGGAGAAACACTTGAAAACAAGCTTTAGTTTATTACAATGACTTGTGAGGACACCAATCCTCTACAAAAACCAACTTACAAACAAATTATAGGCTCCAACCTATCAAGAGGATGAGGATACCAATCCTCAGTAAGCACCAACTTCCAACTGTTAAAAAATTAATCAAAGAGATATGCCCTCATGGCAGGTTGTACCTAACTCAAACTCCACAAAAAAACAAAACTTGCATCTCAACCTGAAAATCGACCCATAGTTCAACCTCATTAAGACTGGAATTTGTCCTGCAAAAGTTCTATAATTTCAGCCTCCAAAAGTCTACAATTTTGGCCTCCAAATATATACAACTTACCCTCCAAAAATATGCAACTCAACCTCCAAAATTTCTATAGTTAGGCCTCTAAAAGGTCTGTAATTTTGACCTCCAAAAGTATGCAATTTCGGCCTCCAAAGGTATGCAACTTACCCTCCAAAAAATTGTAAATCGACCTCCAAACACCCTGCATTTTGACCTCCAAAATATTTGTAACTTGCCTAAGACAATTCTGCCAAAAATAGACCTTAAACCCAACAAATAACCCCATAAAAATTCCTCGGTTTTCAATCTTTCTTCACTTGGTTCATGAGGTATGAACCCTGCTCTTCTAGCTCTCTTGAATAAATATGAATTGAATTGAGCAAGTATAACTTCTCCTCCTCATTCCTATATATAGTTTTTTTTACCCCAAAAATAAGGATGACTTGTCACCTTATCATTGGTTGGCCCGATTATTGGTTGTGGAGCTTGATTATATTCATGATTCATATGTTTGTTTTAGTTGCTCTTGGACCCCATTCCCTAACGTGGGGTGTGTGGGGGCTTGCGCCCCCACAACTGTCGCCAGGGTAGGGGGGTCCAGGGGGGGTGGAGACAATTTTTGTAGCCCCCCTCGCCCCCCTTGGTGGGGGATTCGTGGGTAGTGCCCATGAAACAAAATTTTGGGAAAATTTTCCTTGTAAAATATTGTAATTTTGTATTCAATCTGGACCGTTCATTATAAGGTCGCAGATCTGATGGTATAAGTTATTTTAGGGTTTTTTTTCCCTAGAAGGCAACCCTCTCTTATGAGGGAATTGTATTTCGGTTGTTTATTATTGTAAATATTGTATTATGAGAGAGGATATTGTGAGAGAAAGAAGAGGAAGTTACAGTGGGCATGTTGTAGGTTGTATCCCTTCATTTTGATGGATAATAAGAAGGAAGGACCTAGAAATTTCTCTGGTGGACGTATCCCACATTGGGTGAACCACATATATCTGTGTCTCTATTGTATTGTGTATATTTTTTGTTTTATTTACGCATTTGTTTTATTTTATTTCTCTGCGATCCTATTTTTATAACAATTGGTATCAGAGCGAAAGGTAACTCGCAGGAAAAGAGGGTTCCTGGTTCGAGTGGGAGCAATGGAAAAAGATGGAAAGTTTAGGGTCGAGAAATTTTACGGTCAAAACTACCAGTTATGGAATATGCATATGGAATATTATTTATATTATAAGGATCTATTCCTACCATTGGGTGGGATAACAAAGAAGCCGATGACCATGAAGGAAGAAGAATGGGAGGTTCTTGATACAAAGGCACTAGGAACGATATGGCTGAGCCTGACAACATCGGTGGGTTTCAATATTTCAAAAGAAAAGACAACGAAGGAGCTAATGGATGCATTGGCTAAACTATATGAAAAACCATTGACGTCCAATAAGGTATTTCTAATGAAGAGATTATTTAATATGAAGATGTCAGAAGGTGGGTCTGTTGCAGATCATTTAAATGAATTTAATATGGTTACTAATTAGCTAAGTTATGTAAAAGTTGACTTTGATAATGAGGTCATGGATCTTCTAATCTTGTCGTCATTGCTAGAAATATGGAATGGCTTGGTCATGGTTGTAAGTAACTTTGTCTCTAGTTCAAACACTCTAAAATTTGATGATGTTGTTAGTGTTATCCTTAGAGAGGAAATGCGACAAAAAAGCATAAGTGAGACATAAGGTAATGCATTGACTATGGAGAATAGAGGAAGACAAAAGGATAGAGGAAAGGGCTCAAGGAACCGTGGGAGTTCTAGGAAGGGAATATCCAAATCTAGACTGGGAATGATAGAGTGATGGAATTGTGGGAAGAAAGGACATATGAAGAAAGACTGTAGAGCTCCAAAGAAACAAAGAGATGGACAACAAGAGAAAAATTAAGAAGAAAATGTAACATGTGATGTGTTATAAGATGCTTTGATTCTTTCTGTAGATAATATTTATGAGTCTTGGGTAGTATATTCAGGGGCTTCATTTTGTTGAAAAGTCAACAAGAAACATGTGTCTAATTTAATTTTCCCTTAAATGAATTGGACAATAAATATTAATCTATTATCTCATTTATAATTGAGTGATTTGGAGTTGTAACAGAATTATAAGTGTAGTTAAKTGAGTTAAGMTCAGTTGTACTAGTTGTAACTAAACTTGCACTAGTGAGAGTTCAGTGAATTAATTATTAATTAATTGAAATCAATGAACTCACATGCAACTGAAGATTCGCCACGGTTAACTACATGCATGTCAGATCCAATGGAGACGCAGTTGAGATAACAGGTGAAAGGGGCAGTTTGGCTATCAGTTGTGATTTGAGTGAAGTGCACTCATGCAATTAGACATGTAGTGGATATGCTTATGAGCATGTGAAAACTAGGCAATTCGAATTCATTGTGAGAATTCTAATTGCAGGGATTGTGCAGAGGAGGCAGGCTGTTTGGACATAGAAATTGGCACATGTATGTTATAACCCTAAATTGCACCATACATGCTTACCTAGCATCAGGCAATCTCAGATCCCTTCTTTTCCAAAACACTACTGAGCAACTCTTTAAAAAACCTCTTTTATAAGGGCCCACGTGCCCTACTCCATTACTGAACACATGTACATGCTAGCTGACCTAAAACAGCCTGCGTGGACCAACAAAAGCACGAAAAAAGGAAAGTTGCCAACGGAACACACAAGTCTGGGGGAGTTAACTAAAACTCCCGGCCATGCATGGCCGAGGGTTCATCCAAATACCTAGCTCCTTCTAGCCTATAAAAGAAGGGCTAGGGGTCCCATTTGGAAGAGGAAAAATATAGCAAAGAAACTCTGCCCATTTGCATATTCCCATTGTCCCAACCCTTTAGCCATCGTTATGCCAGAAGAGAGAGAAAGAAAAGAAGTTGGAGGACAGTTGAAGAGGATCTCTGGATCAGGTTCATGAAATGGTGGCCGGTCTTGACTTTTTGTAAGTTGACTCATTCAAAGTAATAAATAAAATGCTTTTCCCATCCCAATTCATGAGTTATTCATAAATTGTTAAGTACATGTTTGAATTTCTAACCTGTTAGTCTATAGGTAAGATGCATGTGTAGTTGTTATTTGTCTTGTATGCAGGTCAGCATTGGAAAGGAGAAATGTGAACAAGTGATCAAGTGCAACAAGGGATCGACATCAAACACCTAGAACGAGGTAGGTTGATATAGCCATGTTTTACTAAAAAGAAATAAGATTTAATTCTGGGGACGAAGGTAGAGAGTAGTTTTTCTCTTGGTCATATCTGCATGCAAAGAATAACCCTATTTGCTAGTCTGTAAGGAGATTTCCCTCACAACAAAATTGGCGACCATACTGGGGATAGTCTCTAAGGTTCTTGGAATTTAATTTTTTGGGTAGTTTTTAGAAAAAGACTGATTTTTCTTGTTGTTTTTTTTTTTTTTAGTTTATGTAAAGTTTGAGCTAGCAGAGAGTCTAGTTTTCCATACTAGCTTTCTCTGATTTTCTTGAGTGTGTTTTGTTGGGACCCACAGAGGTACACGTGGATTGAATAAGGTTTGTACGTGTGTACACGTGCCCTACTCTCTTACAGCCTACGTGTGAATGCTAGTTGAAGAAGTAGCAGTAGCGTGTAGAGCCCAGAGAATTTTTGAGGCAGTCATCCTCTTCCCTGTCAGAATCAGACATTCTCAGGGGTTTTCTAGAATTCTGTCTGAGTCTTGGTTGTTTGCAGTATTATCTCAGATTGTTTTTCTTTATGATTATTCCTTACATTATTTTCTTTTTCTGTTAAAAAGAGTGTCCAAGCCTTCAAGGGATCCTGGTTATCAATATTAGTGGTCTCTTCCTGGTTTTGGGTTGTCTGTTTTCATTTTTTCTCAGAGTTTAGAGATACATGCGGCCTGTACAAGGTCAGCCTGTGTGTGCATGCCCTCTGTCTCTATACAGCTCACGTTCACACGCTTTCTATTAGATTAACAATAGTGTGTTTGTGCAGGATACTTTTTGTTGAGGGTAAGGCAATCATCCTTTCCCTTGATGAGAATTATACCTCTCAGGTGTTTGAATCTCTGTCTTAACAGTCAGTAGCTTAGGATTAATCTTACCCTTATCTTGCTTTTTCTCATTTAAAAGTGGTCATAAAAAATATTTTTTTTAGGGTTTTTAGACAAGTGTGAGAGTCATTTTTTAAAATTACTAGTGTGTGATTTTTTGATGTGATTCTTTGCGATCTGCGATTAGTCCACAATTGTTTTTCTTGGTTTTTTCTTGTTGGTATTTTTCCTTTTTTCTTTATCAAGCATTTAAATAAATAAAAAAAATCTCTTTTCATTTTCTTGTTTGGTTGAAGAGTGGTTTCTGCATTATTAGCCAGGGAAAAGTTGTTTATTTCATAAGTTTTTGTAGTTTACTTAGATCACAAGTAGCTTGTAGTCAAGTGAAATTTATTTTGAGTTTGCTGTCCAAAATCTTAGAAAATATATATATATATATATATATTGAAAAGTTGTTGAAATTTTGCATTAAGTAAAAATTTGTGTTTCCAGCTTTTTTATTCATTTTTTTCTTTTGTCTTTTACACACCATCAGTTTCACTTTCATACCCCTTGACATAAGACAAAGCCATAAAATTAACGCTCAATCCAAAACTTACTAGACTTTTATGTTTGTAGGGTTCACCAACTAGTTCAGGATTAGGGCCTTGGATTAGGTTGGAGAGGAAACTCTTCAAGGCCTTTTAAAATCAAACATTAGAGTCT
>JZKD02S2128527.1:19254-34351 GCA_000966675.3 Picea glauca
AGAAGAAATATCCAAATTAATTATAGGTAATGAACTTATACAATAAAATCTTGAGATAGAAGAGATGTTCAACTCTTTTTTTGTTTGTGTGTTAACGATAAAATAAAATGTTCAAAATGACGTGATAATAAAATAAAACCTTAAAATGGAAGAGATTCAAACTCTTCTTTAATTTTATCTTTATCTTTAGTATATGTATATTAGAAAATGTAGTCATTAAAAAAATGCTAAAGCTATAAGAGATATTCACCTAAAGATTCATATACCCTTAATAAAATAAAATTCAAAGACAAGTCAATGCTCTCAAATCAAGAATAAAAGAGGTGTTCAAATTAATTATAGGATAATTAGGTAGAAGAGATATCCAAATTAATTATAGGTAATGTTTATACAATAAAATATTGAGATAGAAGATATGTTCAACTCTTTTTTGGTTTGTGTGTTAACGATAAAATAAAATGTTCAAAATATTCAAAATAAAAAAGATGTTCAATTCAACTTTAATTTATATAATGCTCATAAAATAAAATAAAAATCAGAATGAGTTAAAATTTGAAAAAAATCTTGTCAAAAATTTGAAAAATTAAAGAAAAAACTATTTAGGAAAAAATACACATGAGATCTGCTAAATAAATTGGTTTACATAGATGCACTTAACTAATAAAAACAAGTAAAAGAAAGATAGGCATATGAGATCATAGATGAAAACTCATAGAATATGAATTGTTGTTTAAATATATTTAAGAATATGCAAACTCAATAGATGGATAAGAAAAAAGTGAACTGTCAAACATACAATATGTACCATTGCATATCTATTTAAGAATATATGATAATAAACAACATGTTAAACCATGCAAAACTTATTTGAGAATATATTATGGTAGTAGAAAACACTTTAAACCATGCAAACCCTATGTTGGTATGAACTGTACTAAATGTTCGTGATCTACCAATTTACTTTCAGAAAATTTGTGTTTGATTTTGGAAGAAGGTAACCAATGTGGAATTCAAGGGAGGAGGTATGCATTCAATCATTGTGTTTTAGACATGCCAAGGAACACCACATACCCCTTGTACAAGTCAGATAACATGTACATGAATACATTAGGAAAACGAAGAGATGATAAAAGAGATGTTCAATTCTTTTTTGGTTTGTGTGTTAACGATAAAATAAAATGCTCAAAATGATGCGAAAAAAAAATAAAACCTTAAAATGGAAGAGATTTAAACTTTTATATAATTTTATCTTTATCTTTAGTATATGTATATTAGAAAATGTAGTCATTAAAAAAATGCTAAAGCTATAAGAGATATTCATCTAATGGTTCATATACCCTTAATAAAATAAAATCCAAAGAGAAGTCATTGCTCTCAAATCAAGGATAAAATAGATGTTCAAATTACAATAATTAGGTAGAAGAGATATTCAAATTAATTATAGGTAATGTTTATACAATAAAATCTTGAGATAGAAGAGATGTTCAACTCTTTTTTGGCTTGTGTGTTAACGATAAAATAAAATGCTCAAAATATTCAAAATAAAAAAGATGTTCAGTTCAACTTTAATTTATATAATGCTCGTAAAATAAAATAAAAAACAGAATGAGTTAAAATTTGAAACAAGATATTATTACAATAGAAAATATAATGGTTGAAAAATACAATAGAAAATATTATTGGTGTAATGGTTGAAAAACACAGATAAAATATGGTTGAATCATATTTTATCTGTGTTTTTTAGGAATGATCTGGAGTTTTTTTATACATGTACCTTTTTTTATAAATATCATATTTGAAAATATGAACTTGAAGATAGTCAAAACAAGTCATCAAAATCTGGAATGTACTTTCAATGAAAAATAAAAATTTCTGAAATGTACACATGTGCCACTTGTTTAAAAACATTGTGATGGTATTCCATCTTCAATTATTCGTTCATGATCGACTTTGGACATTTTCCATTTTCTAACTTTTATTTATTTATTTATTGAACTTCTATTAACTTTATGCATGCTACACATACCAAATGACTATATTGACAACTTGTGACATCTGACTGGTAGTCTTGAAAGTGAACATGAGTATCGGTTTTATGAGTTACTTGAAAAAATTATACTTTCAATACAATGGATCCTCTTTCATATATAAAACCGTTATCATCAAAATCTTCTAATAGCCTCATCTTTTGTTCTGTGCATCACATCAAATAATATTTCACGTTTTCAATGTTGTTTACAAGTGAAACCATGGAAAAAACATCTCCTGCAAATAATTGGATATATTGGACAACAAATAATTCGTGTTAGATTATAACACAAGTACATCTAAAAGTTATTTGAAAAAAATTAAACATAAAAATTTTACCTTCTCTAACAAGACCAGAAACTCTATCACCATCAATTGACACTATAGTTTCATTTGATTCCATCTCCTCTAAGCTTGCAAGTGACATTTTCCCTTTTACATTAAGTTTATTATGTTTCCAAGATTTAACATATCCTGCATTTTCATTCTCGCAAATATCTATGGATTTTGTGTTCTCTATGAAAACTAAACAAAAACAACAGTAATTTCTTCTATCAAATGCAAACCCATTTTGAAAAAGTTTTGTTTTAACTGAATGTATTTTTTGTGTTCCAGGTATTGTACTAGTGTCATATGGGATTGATCATTTTACATCTTCGATTCCAACATACCAAAAAAACCTGCACAAGACAAGAACTTATTAACTTGAAATCTCTTAAGAAAATGATTAAAGATTGAATATAAATTTAAACACGTTCAAATTTATATATCCTCCGTACATACATGTAACATTTATATATAGACACACCTGCGCACATCCCTTGATAGATTATATTCATGGCTTAGTGCCATTTTGCACCATTTAACAACTTTTTCAGCAGATTCAAATCGATCGGCATGAGGGTTCAGTTGATACCTTCGAAGTGCTCGTTTTATACATGCCCCTGCACCGTTGTGCTCTCCTTTTCCATGACCAGTCTCAAAAAAAATCCAACAATGTGTAATGTTTAATTTTTTATGAAGACTACATAACCAATAGAATGATTGTGCAAATTTGAACTGACTCGCACACCCATCGGACCATATCCAATGTCGATCTAATCTGATTTCACGTTCTTTCAATGAATCATAAAATTTATCAAAACAATGTTGTACATAATGTGTGTCATGTGCTCAATCATCACTTATATAAAAGCGATATTCTTTAATAACATGCCGATTGGCATTGGTGTTTTCTATGTTATCAAGACTCCATTGAGAATGTCTATATAGAATGTGGACAAATATCATGACTTGATCAGAATGATAATATTCGCTCTGTATTTCTTTTTGTGTAGTGAATGTGTAATTCTTTGCAAAATCAACTACAAACAAAATTGTCCCTGGTGGAAACATTTTACAAGATTTTTTGAATTGTAGATCTTTCCATCGATCTCTATGTGAATGTTTGGTGTATTTATAGATTTCTTCCTCAAACATCTTCAAAAAATCTATCACGTAGATTTTATCTACCTTAAAATCAATCCTTTTGGAAATAACATTTGAAGAATGTGGAGTCGTGTTGCTCATATATTCATATCTCTTCCAATTGACTCTTATATTAGAAAATGATTGATCATTCATATCAATATGATACTTTGAATGAAACAAACTTAGATTTCCACAACGATCGTATTTCTTTCCACCGACACATTTGTTTTTGTAAAATAAATCATCATCTTCTCTTTCACATAGAATTTCAGATGTAAAAACACAGAATGTGGAAGGAGGAGGTGAACTTGGCCATAAAGTTTTACCAAAATCCAAAAAAGTGTTGTAATACAACTCAAATTCCACATGATAACGACAACAACAAGTGTCATGGACAGTGATGGGTCTAACAAACCATGGTTTTTGTTGCACAAATGTATTGATGAAAATTTTAACTTATGTGTTCTCTTCTTTGAACTTATTGAACAAATCTATTTGTGTCATTGGAAATATATGTTTTGGATGTTATTCATATTATTTTTGTGTTATTCTTCGTCGCAACACATCCCTTGTATGTGGTAAAACACGAGATTCTTCCAACCAACAATTATGGGCCAATTCTTTAACATATTTTGCAATTCTATATTTGTAGGGTTGTCTAGAAATCACTGTCTAACAAGACAATTCATCATTTACATCTATTTGGAAATGAAATTTTCTATGTGTGTGCAATTTTTTTCTTGACGTTCCCATCGTTTTTGCCATGTCTTGTGTCAAACGATCTTTTATATTGCTAGATGAAACAAATGTTGTTTATATCGCTCTACGTGCAACATGGACATCTTCTTTTCGAGATTTCCCAAAAGCTTTTAATACACTATTTATATTGTTAAAGACATTCTATTTCACCTTTGTATACTTTGTCGAATTTTGAATACCCAATAATGATGTAGCTTCTTTTAACTTTCTTGACTTAATTAGACAAAGTAAAAGTTGAGCTTGTATTGTTACTGATTCATCTTTGAAAAAAGTATTATACATATTCTTAGTTCGATATCTTATATAATGCTTAGCTTTTTTCTTCCCAAATTTGTCAGTATCAACATTTTTTAATATTTCATCATCAATGTTGATAGATTCTCCTGCATATTTCAATTTAAAGTTTATATTAAAAAACATAACCCGAACACAAATTCAGTAAATTATATATACTTGAGTGTTCATCTTGTATTATCTAAATTTATGTACATACCTATAAGTGATTCGTCTTGTGCTTCAATTTCAGTTTCAACGTATTCTGCTTCAATTTCGGTTTCAACGCCTTCTGCTTCAATTTCGGTTTCAACGTCTTCTTCAACATTATGAGACAAATCTATTTATGTTTTTTGAAAAAAATCAAATTGTAATTACAATCAATTATATTATTTACAATATTTTAAATTTGAATTCTATACTTTGAATTATGTACTTTCTGAATACAATCCCAATGTGTGTCGTGTGCTCGATCATCATATGTGCATGCATACCTGCTTGAATTTCTTCTTGTCGAAAATATTTATTGACATTATCATTGTTTCTTTCTTCAATATTTTCACGTTCTTGTTTCTTTCTCCGATAAAGATCTTTCCTTTGTTCGATTTGGCAAGTATCATCTCGAGTGCGATAAAAAAAATTTCTCTTGTGCAAACTTTTTTTTCCCATGACTTTTATAGTTAACTGTAAAAGATATGTTCAATAAAGACTTCACATTAAAAAAATGCTCAACATTTATCTTTCAACATATAAATTTTTATTCAAATAAAAACTTGAACAAACATCAATTACCTTATTCAACAAAAAACAAAAAGATGATTCGAAACTTTGTTTACGTGCTTTAGAAAACCATCATGTATCGATATCGATCCTATGATTAAACCTATGGAACAGAGGGAAGAAATAAAGAAAGAAAAGAATACAGTTGCAATCAGTAATAGAAATGCTTTGAAATCCTTATCCATGAGCTTATATCTGTCTGTCTATCCGATGAATTGTGTTAAATATGTTCGGCCGAAAGTCTATTTATACAATTTGGCGCGAAATGAAACGATACAATGTGTCTTTTCATTTTTTTCGACCAACATAATTCGCTCAACAGCCTTTCGGCCAAAAGAAGGTTTTTTCGGCCGAAAACCTTGGAAACCGTTCATTTTTTACAGTTTCCGTTAAATTTTACTCTTTCGGCCGAAAGATTGTTGCATCCAAAAACATGAAAATGGGACTGAAAACAAAAACCAGAGAATTGCCCCAAGCTTACCTGCACTTCAAAGGTTGTGGACTCCTACAAATACTAAGAATTTGGTTTCGAAAATGACACGAGCATTTCGAAAATTGAATCTACTTTCAATTATTATAATTTGTTTTCATTTTATTTATTTTTATCTAATTTTCTTTAATTTAAAAAAAAAACACTACATAATATTTTCAGTAGACATTATGATTCGGTAAAACGAAATATCGATATCTCTAAAAATATACAATGAAAAATTTGGAAAAAAATATATTCATAATCCTTAAACTATTCTTTTCAAAAGGGTATATTTAGATTTTAGTTTTAAGTAAAAATTAAGTTAAATACAAGGTGTAGAAAAACATGTGTTTAAAATATGCAACATTTCCAGCTTGGTCAACTTAAAAAAATTCTAAAAATTATAATATTCAACCGTTAGATTCAAAATTATAGTCATAATAAAATAGAGTCTCTGTAGATTGTTGCAGTATATTTTGTTTCTTCAAAACATAATTTTAATAATAGATACATTGTTGTAGAAAAAAGTAATTCATTATCATTCATTCCATGTTTAAGGAACATACTGTTAAACAATTGTCAAATTGACATATCAAATCGTGATAAAAAAAATTGAAAAATAGTCATTGGAAAGCTAACAAAATTCTTCACAATTTTTTTTTTACTGTAAAGTGAAATTCTAAATAAAAACAAAAAAAATTGTATGTCGAAAGTTGAAGAACTTGTGAAAATATAGTTTGTTTTCTCATAAAACAAACAAAAGTGTAGCCCATCTTCATGATTTCACCCAAGAGGAAATTTCCAACATGATAGGGAAATTTGTATATTTTGATGAGCAGGCTCTCAGATGGAATAACAAAATATTGGTATGGATTTTAGTGGAGGTAGACATGGATTTGGGTTTTCCTGCTAAAATTGAGATTATTACAAAAGACAACACATTCATACAGGCTTTATACTTTTGGAGAGAGTCATTTTGTTGTCATGTTTGTAGACAGATGGGACATATTAAAGAAAATTTCCCAAGTGCGTTTAAGGAGATGGTGGCTATGGAGCGCGAAGAGGATATCTCTCTAAAGGAAAATACCATTTCTTAGTTTGAGGTTGTTCCTCCAAGCAGTTTTAATCGAGACTCTTTTATTGGTAAGATGCATACTTTCTTCCCCTCCTTTTTTAATACTTTATCAAAGAATGATATAGTTTCTCTTCTAGAGCATGAAGATTGGATTGTAGATATTTTTGGAAGTTTTTGAGAGATGGTGATGAAGAAATTTGAGAAACTTCCTTCTTGGTTTTTCTCTAAATATAGGGAGCTGGGGGACCCTTTAACAAAGATCCCTGCTGTAATACCCCAAGGATGAGCCTTGGTTGTAATTATGAATGTAACATGTTTTGTAGGCTAGTGAGCCAAGTATTTATAAGATGGATTATGTGTTGATTAGGCCGAGAGCCTAGATGTTAAAGGCCAGGAGCCTGTTTTGTACATGTAAATATTCATATTTTTAATATAACAACATCGTTGCATGTAGACCGAACACAAAGAAAGAGTATGGGGGACTGAACTCCACTAGGTTGGGCAAGGGAGGAGGCTAAGAGATTGAGGGAAAAGGGATAATATTAAGAGCCTAATAGAATAATATATTATTATTCTAAAAGGTGTAAAGAGGATATTAATTTATCCTAAGTTCCTTTAGGGAGAGGAACAAATTCCAAGCGGGGGGAACGTGCTCCTGGAGAGCCAATTGTCATCCAAAATGCATGCAGATTTATGGGGGGGGTGTTCTCACCATGCAGGAGATTCTCACCATTTGGGGGGGGAATTCTCACCATCCTGACCATGTTGTCCATCCATTACCCAGACTCACTGAAGCACTGAGCAATAATGTAGTTATTCAATCTACCAATGTTGAATTCCAAAACACCTGAACCCCTGCAACAAACCCAAGTGGATACCCTCGTTGCACATGTACCCTATGGGTTGCCTGCGTATTGTTCTGGTATTATTGTCCTCCATGTATAGTTGTTTTTTCTTCCATCACCATGCACATGTGTTGAGGAGCGGGAGTGAAGAAGCGCATTGTCAGGCCCGTGGATAGAAGAAGCAAGTTGTCAGGCCTGTGTGCAACTCTCTCCAGGTGAGAGACTGTGTTGAGGAAGTGAATTCTCCTTGAGGGATTCCAGTAGAAGCTATAGAGCTCTGATAATTCTTGATCTGGCTTGTTCTTGAAGCCCCGAAAAGAGAGGTGTAGCAGCTGATGGATTGCATGACTGTGAAGGTGTACACTCATGGGGTGGGACAGGCATGTGGGGAATGAGATTTTGTGAGTTGTGGGCATAAGTGGATTCTTGGAGGAAATCCTTCTGTTGTACTATGTAACTTCATGTTGTCCCTGCCTAGCCTAGGAATCCCTTTCCTGGTGGAGTTTAGTCCCAGCTCGGGGGTGACCCTTCTTAGAGTGAGGAGCAGTGTGGTCTATGGTTGGGAGGTTCGTGGAAGGTTTTCACGTAGTTGGTGTACTTCAATTAAGAGATAAGTATATTTTCTGTAATTAATGGTTAAATGATGTATTTTAATTCATGCATGTTTTCATGTTATCTCTATTTATTATTGTTAAGTTTATATGTAAATATTTCTGCAAAAGATGTTTACTCAGTGACGATGCCCAACTTGGGTGGTCAGGGATGTTACAAAATGGTATCAGAGCATTATCTGGAGTAGCATGGCCTGGCTTGGGTGGCCGAGAATGTTACAGAATGGTATCAAAGCGTTATCTGGAGTAGCATGCCCCAGATTGGGTGGCTATGGATGTTACACCTGCCCCTCCCAGTGATACCCTAATTGTTGTTTCCTCTGAGGGGGATGCATGTTTTCAAGGGTTTGATGAGGAGTTGCGGTTGAATAATACTGAATTTCTTCAGGGTTATGAGACAGATCTTTGGCTTGTGCATTGGGGGAAAACTCCCTCAGATGGAATAAGGGTTGAAAGGGTTTGATTATTACAAAATCAAAATCAAAAGACAAGAAGATAGTTGTGTTGATCGAATCCCTTCATAGAAAGAAGTCTTAACAAAAACCCTTCTACAAATTTACAATAGTTTGGAGTCATTTAAGGGGGTTACAGATAGGTCAAATGTTACTATTAGGAAGAAGACTACGAAGAAATTGTCCAAGAAGGCTACAGGTGTTATTGAAGGAGGTTTGGCACCTTTTATTCCACCTAATAATTCTTCCTCTGCTGATATGAACTCTCATTTGGAACCTCATCTCTCCCCAAGGGAAATTAGAGCTCAGATGCTAGATATGGGGGTTCATAAATGATTATTTTATATTTCAATTTTTGTGGGTTTGGAGGTGCCCCAAAACTGTTAACCCTTAAACGGTTAATAGAATATGTTAGCCCCAATATTAAAAAAATTCAGGGAACAATGGTGGAGAGTGGTAAAGCCTAGGATTTTTTCTGAAGTGTTGCCCTAATTGGAACTGTGTTTCTCTGGATTCAAATGGTTAGTCTAGGGGTTTGATTTTGGGTTGAAATCCAGTGAAAGAAGATTTACAATATTTTGAAATTAGTGCTGGAATTTTGTTGGAAGGTCTCCTTAAAGATATCACTAGGTCGGTGAAGATTTTGAATTGTTATGGACCTTATAAAGATATGTCTCTTTTTTGGAAAAATATGGAAGATTATGTTTTTTTAAGAGAATAAGGTTTAATTATAGGGGGTGATATCAACCTTACTTTATCTTCAAGGGAGATTTAGGGAGAACATGCAAGAATTGATCCTCTTGTTGATTTATTCTCCTCTTTGTTTTTTACAGCTGGTCTAGTGGATATACTTCCAGGCATTATCAATCAAACTTGGAGAAATGTATGTTCTGGTTATGCATGAATCTCTAAGAGGTTAGACAGGTTCTTAATGAATGAAGGTTTGTTGGAAAGTTTGGCTTGTTGTAAATCTTGGGTAATCAATTCCTTTATATCATACCATAATCCAATCTGCTTGCAATTTGATGATTTCAAGGAAAGGAATTATTATCCTTTTAAATTTAACCATTCATGGTTGTTGGAACCTGATTTCAATTTGTTGGTTCGCTCTACATGGAAATCCATGGAGTCTTGGAAAGATTTTTCAATTGTGTAGTTACTTGTGTCCAAGCTTAAAATTTTGAAAGAATAAATGATTAAATGGAAGAAAGAGAAAAAGAAAAAACTACAAGAGGATATTTGGGATCTTGATCATAAATTGGAATAATATTTTTTGCAAATATCCATCACAAATCTTTCCATTAGAATATAAGCATCTTATTTTATCATATGAGAAGAGGAAGTCTGAGATTTTAAAATAGGAAGAAGAAACCTGGCGCCTCAAAAGAAGGGTTGTCTGGTTAAAAAGTGATGACAAAAATATGAAAATATTTCATAAGTTTGTTGAGCATTGTAGAAAAATTATACCATATGGGATATTAAGGACTTGGAAGGAAAAACACAGACGTCACAAGCAGAGATAAGAACAACAACTTTTTATTTCTTTAAGTATCAATATAAAACAAATGAAAAATGAAAACACGATTATGAAGCTACATGTGATAAAAGAAGTTCCTCATTTCTTCTTGGATGAAGTGTAACGACCCTGTCGTTACGACTACAAGCGATGTGATGCTAAAGAAATTTTATTTATTTATTTATTTTAGCGGTAGGAAAACAATGACAATAGTGAAACAACATAATTGATGATGAACACAACGCATGCAGAATAGGCAATTGACAACAATGAATCAACACACTAGCACATCATGAAACTATACGAAGCATGCGATAATCAAAGACAGATAAAAACGACTACATGTCCGACACAATCAAGACAACACCTACAAGCAAAGGGAAACATCAACAACCCAACCCAGTGGCTTCGAAGACCCGTAACTAGAAACCTCTACGACGTGTAAACCAAACGCATTAAGGCATCACAAAACCCAGTACCAACATCTGTTATAACAAACAATATTCCCACATCAGGAAGCACAAGACTCTGAAATGGTTAACATTCATGTCTATTCATCAGGGTGCGCAATGATCCCTCATCAGTAATCATGTCATCATAGGGAGATAGGTGTGATAGTAACCATGGCACGGCAACATATCTAGACCTATAATCAAAGCTAAATCCCTCACGCTAGGAGACCGAAACATCTATCAAATACCCGAAAACTATACCCATGCGCCCAAGAAACAAGATGACATGAAGTAAGGTGACATCAATCCAATTTTAAATTGCGCAACCAACCGAAGAATTATTGTTTTCTTAAGAGGCACCTTTCAAGGAAGTCTCCCACACTGTTAACTGAATAAGATTGATACCAATTTATCTTAGGGGTAGCATTAAAACACTGAAGTAAATTAAGCCAGAAATACTCATCCGAGAGGCAAGTATCATTCTCAAACTTAAACAACTATCACAGACCACTTAGATCCAAGGTTTGATCAACCCAAGATTACTTATCACAATTTCACATAAACGAAGACTCTTGGAAACTTAAACAGTTCCTACTGCTTGGATAAGAAAAGGTTCAGCTTCCAACCATTCCCTAGCCCCATAAAATAAAAATAACCAAAGATGCATCATCAATGTAATCACAAATTACATCAAGATGCCTCTTTACTATAACCAAAAATAAATCGAACATGTTTATCATTATAAACAACTTAGACAATTATCTATAAACATATGCCAAAATCCACTACTCTGACATTGCGATCGAGATGCACAGATGCAATATGTATATGGAAATAAGGTCCAAGTAAACCGACCAATATATAAATTGATGCATCATATCGGGTCTTCTTCCATGACCAAATATTCAATTAAAAATACATCGACATCGCTGGAAAGATGTTACTTCCAACGTCAATTGAATACGACATAAACTAAGATTAATGAATACTACAATCACGAATCTTAAGGTAACAAGAATATAGATCTGGTCATAGACTATGTTAAGGTAATAGCGACACAAAATGCATCAATTGTCAATTCAACCCTTCACTATTAACCACCATCTAGTCATAACTAAGATGAAAAGGAGATAGAACTGCCATAAGTCATTGTCATTCAATGCTACCAAAATTTTCGTTGTTAAACCAAATTTTTTTTTGTCCAAGAACTCGTTATCTATATAAAGGGATTAATCAATTAAAATCATTGTCAATCAACAAGATTATTGTCCATTAATACATATCAAGTAAAAATGCTATCCATAAATCATATCAAGAACAAACGCTATTCATAAATCGTGTCAGGAAACGCTATCCACCATTACCTAACCAAAACAATCGCTATCTCTTAATACCTATCAAACAAAGACCTATCAAGACGATGTCCATTAAATAATATAGTTGTCTCCTTAGGATTTTCCTGGGGTATATTAAATCGTATTACTATATCTATTAAAAATTCGTTGTCAACCAACAAGTTGTTGTCAAAAGTTATGATATCATTGGGTAAAGATAAAACATAAAATATAATATTGTTGTCAAACTTACGTTCTGTAAAATAAAACAATTAGTGGTCTAACTATATAAATGGGATGAGAATGCAGTCAACACAGTTGTAATCACCACGTTGTCCATCAAATGTATATTTTAAATTCGCAATAGATATGTATCTCTGTGCATATTAAATTCACTACCAAACTTATCAATACCAGACTTAAATCGCTACCATCCTGAACAATACTAACTTGCTATCTAAACTGGGTAATGGAGGTGTAAGCATTATATGTATATAAATTCGTTGTATTAACTAGTTTATGGATACATCTATGGCTTAAACTGTTGATAAATACAATGATAAATCTGTTGGCATAATGAGGTAAATATGATTAAATCGCCCAGAATCATGGAGAACAAAGGTTGTGTAATGTGCCAAGGAAAATCGTTGAGTAATGTGATATTGCAGTGTATCAACTCGTAGTGATATTGCGTCGATAAGATAATAATCGAACATTGTTTATAATAAAAATTCTAATTCATTTGCGATCAAAACATAGAAGCAACAGATCGTTGTATGTTATTTCATTGCAATAAAAAACGCAGAAGCAATAGATCTTATTGATAATAGAATTCATTTTTTGAGAATGAAAATTTATTGAATATGAAAACCATTGTCTAAGTATGAAATCATTTTCTTAAACTAAACATTGCTTTGAATAATGAAATCAATATGTTATTAAAATCATTTTTGAGGAATCATTGTCGATATTGCTAGCACAAGTTTAAGAAAAATCTCACAGCAAAAATAATAATTGTTATTTCCTTTATTTAATATACATGAATTCGCAGAGCAAAGACTGTATTAAACGCAGTCAATATGTGGTCCAAAAAAATGAAGAGTAAAATGAGATGAATGCATAATTGTATAAATCGGGGAGTATGTAGGTAAAACACAGACAATCACTGTGTAATAAAGATTCAAATCACATTCAAAAATTAAAAACACAGTCAATATATAAATCAAAATGTTGTCATTCACGTATTAATACTGTTGATATTTTACCAATCAAAAAGCTGGAAACTGTCATTAAAATCGCAAAGAATAAAATACCATCCAAAAACGCAGAGGTGATATTAAAAATGCATAGAGTATTAAGTTGTTCACAGATATAAATGATAACAATATGCAGAGATACTCAATCACAAGAAGGCGCAAAAACAATCATTCAGCCATGAATCAATCAAATGCAAAGATAAGTAAGGGATAGATAGCTGGGAAAAATTATCTTTCGCTCATCATCCATGCACAAAAAAGAAGGGCATTAGAATCTATAGGTATTTAAACACCGAAGTGACGACCGTCGATTCATCTCCTGACCGAATGCTCAGGCATGGACTGATGAACTAGGGATAAGGGCAGAAGATAAATCACAATCTCTTCATAATAATCAATAAAACCCACACAGATTAGTTATTGAAATTAGAATTTGGGTACGCCAAGGGAAATCCATTCATAAAACAATAAGCAAGGGGATTACAATATCGTAGGAAAGCAGGTGCAAGACAGCGCAAGGAAATGAAATCTTAAATCGATCACAGAGAAATAAAATGAGTAAATTTAATTTCATTGCAAGTAACATTTAAACCGATGTACCTTAGCCAAATGCTACTTCTCAGTAGTTTATGTCCCGCGCGCGCTCCTTCCATCTTATGCTCGTCGATCGATGTGACCTCACTGGTACCTCCCATCCAATTCTAGGGGTACTCTTCTTCCCCCTTAGCCCCCCGAGCCGCAAAGGGGCCACACACACAATACCAGAGAACCTCTAGCACCCAGCTCGCCTCGTAAGGTCGAGCTACCACTCGTTACTTGAGTTGGGTATCCCAACTCCCATATGCATAAAGATTAGATCCATACTCCTCCTCCTCCATCCTTTTTATAGATTTTTTAAGTGATTTATTTCCCAAATTCTCATTTAATTTATTTTTCATTAATTTAATAAAAAATAAACCTCCCCCATACACATGTCACCCATTCCCCTAGTTGCACCAGAAAATCAATTTCATTAATTATTTAATTATTCTTATTTCCCTCACCCACCTAAAATCATTCCTTAAAACGCTCCTTGGTGTCCCAATATTCCCTTACACATCTTAAATGACTTACGCCTTTACTAAATTCCTAGTTGAGTTCATAATTAGAAAGTTCTTAAAGGAAATATTCCTTACTAAGTTAGACATTCAACGTTTTCCTTATGTTTCCATTTTTCTTTATGTTTCTCCTTTCTCCTTTAGTTTCCTATTTCTTTTAAGTTTCCCTCTTTTTCCTTTTTAACTAAAACTCAAATTAGCAAGTGTAGAAAACAATCATTTACCCCTTTTTCTTTTTTATTAAAAATTAAATTAGCATATATTTTCAAGGTGAAGTCTTTGTTGAACATATCTTTTATAGATAACTATAAAAATCATGGGAAACAAAAGTTTTTGCAAGATAAAATATGATCACACTCGAGATGATACTTGCCAAATCGAGCAAAGGAAAGAGTTGTATCAGAGAAAGAAACAAGAACGTGCGAATATTGAAGAAATAAACGATGATAATGTCAATAGAGATTTTCGACAAGAAGAAGTTCAACCAGGTATGCATGCAGATATGATGATTAAGCACACAACACACATTGGGACTGTAATTAGAAAGTACAAAATTCAAAGCATAGAATTCAAATTAAAAATATTGTAAATAATATAATTGATTGTAATTAGAATTTGATGTTTTTCAAAAAACATAAATAGATTTGTCTCATAATGTCGAAGAAGACGTTGAAACC
>JZKD02S2128538.1:13536-31438 GCA_000966675.3 Picea glauca
CACATAAACGCAGAGATGCAGCGGAAATAAGACTTCATTTCATTAATAACAAATGACTGAAATATTCTTACAGACAGAATGGAAATAAACTAGCTAGGGCGTTGGTAGCTTATCTATGAGAAGAGATGTGGCTGCTACTCGCATCCGTGAGAAGATGATTACAATGAGGCTCTAGAGGCCTTTTTACAATAGACAAGAATGCCAAAATTCATAGACATCCAAAAACCTAACCCTAGGAGATGAAGCGCCAAAAGTCATGTGGGCCCCGTTTGGGTAAGTTAGTACATCAACTTCTCGAGGTTGTAACTTTTGCATACGATCTCCGTTTTAGGCGCGTGATAGCTCGTTGGAAAGGTATAGTCGAGGAGATTAATTTTGGGGGATCAATCATGCATTTGGCTATCATTGAGAACCTCGATCTCAAAAAACCTTCATTTAGGCCCTCAAAATGGCCCCAGAAGTTAAAACCTGCTAAAAATAGTAAATTGCCAAAATTGCCAGAAAACTGCATCCGGAGTTCAAGATCAGGGGATTATGGACTGTAGGATCTTCGCATAGATTCCCGTCATTCGTTGGATTGACCAAGAGTTGCACGGAGTTTAAGCTTCATGAACGGAAGGAGGAAAGTTCCGACACGAGGCGTGGCCATCGGGATTTCGACATTTGCGAAATCAAAAGTTCTGTGAGCAAGAGGTCGGGAAAATCCATGTTGGAAACCCCAAAACCCGATTGTGACTTTTTGTTGTGAACAAAGAAGGTATCGGGCCTAAAGGCTAAGAGGAGTCGAAAAGACCTGTGGGTCAATTTCAAAGGAGATTCCAATGGAGAATTGAAGGAGCCACTCCAGCTTGAGGGTAAAATTAGAACGATCCTTAAGACTGGGAGGTCAGCGCAGGGGCCTTTGCTGAGGCAGAGGGTGAAGTCTACGTCAGTTTGGTATCAGAGCATAGAAAATATTTTTTGCTTTCTGTAGCAGGGAGAAGGAAGATTCACTATGCCGCCGAGAAGAAGAGATAGAAAATCACCCGATCTAGAGGAGGAAAGAGAGACGTCCAGAGGAAGGGGTAGACAAGTGCAAAATCCAGAAGTAGAAAGAGATCTTCATAACATACGCGCCAGACTTGTGGACATGGAGATAAGACAAAAACACACAACTGATGTAGGAGATATCAGTGAGTCCGAAAATGAAGATGATGCTAGACATGGAGAAGAAGAAGTCACAACAGAAGATGCAGCAAATGAGTGCTTGCTTAAAGCTGTTGCAAGAATGGGTGCAAAGGTGAAAATGGACATTCTAGTTTATGAGGGAAATCTGGATGTAGAAGAGCTTCTAGACTAGATTAGAGCCCTAGACACCTACTTTGACTATGAAGATGTCGAAGAGGACAGAAAGGTCAAGCATGCCGTCATGAGATTAAAAGGACATGCAACATTGTGGTGGGATGAACTACAAGCGGATAGGCGTTGCCAAGGCAAGCAGAAAATTAAGAGTTGGGACAGGATGATTGCAAAGATGAAAGAAAAATTCATCCCCAGGGATTATCAGATTACTCTGTTCAGGAGAATGCAGAACCTGAGACAGAAGCTGATGTCGGTGAAGGAATATACTGAGGAATTTTACAGGTTGAATATCAGGGTAGGTCATCGTGAAAGAAATGATGAAAAAGTAGCCAGGTATATGAATGGCCTGAGATATGAGATTCAGGATGAGATGAGTATGTTGACCATCCGAACAGTGGAAGATTCTTATCAGATGGCTCTGAAAGATGAAGAGAAGCTGAGCCGAAAGCAGAGTCAAAGGGGCCGAGGTAGGAGTCAGCCTAGAGGAAAATCAGTTGCCCGGGTTAAATATCAGAAGCCCAAGGAGGACTGGAAGAAACCTCAGACACGGATAGAGAGAGGTGGAACCTCACAACGAGGGCATCAATATGTTGAATAGAGAGGGAAACATATTGAGCAGAGAGGAGATTATGCTAACAGTAACACTTTTCCTCGTACTAGAGGTAGAGGAAGAGGAAGAGGTGGAGTAATCACATGCTTCACATGTGGAAATAATGGGCACAAGTCTTACGAGTGTCCAGATAAAAAGAAGGAAGGAAGAGAAACTCACATCGGTGAGGCACAAAGGCGAGATGTGGAGGCAGAAGATGTTGAAGGCGGAAGATCGTTGATGATGTGAAAAGTCCTTTTGACACCTAAGAAGGNGGAAGGGGAAAGTCATGAAAGGGACTACAACTAAGTTTTAAAAAGTGTCTGAGTTTGAAAAGCTTTTCAAAGGTAAAAAACAAAGTCTCTTTCCCTTTCGATATCCTGTTATCAGGAACCTTTTCACTGGATTAAAGCCATTGACTCCATTTACCCAATATCGGCATGTGGCCTACTGTTCTTCCCGTCTTACAAGAAAACGTGATCCCTAGTTGGAGCCTATGTTGGAGTCTCCTTTGTTTTTTAGCTCGTTTTGAATTTCATGTCTTAATGCTCGAAATCGAAAGATAGTTTTCATAATTTTTTTTTTTTTTCAAAATCTCTGAAGACTCATCACACGAGCGGCGATGGTTATCATACTCTCAAGGCGAGTTCTATTTTTCGTTCAAATATTTTTCCCCCTTTTCTACCTCGGGATTTCGTATGTCAGATGCTATAGATCACATAGTTCACAAGTCTCGAACAACGAAACAGCGAAATCATTTTAAAATTTTACCCAGGTTAGTAACAAGAGGAAAATTTTCCTAAATTACGGTTAAGCATCATCAGGGTTTCGCGTCTCAGCATTTACTAAATCCAAAAGTCTTACTGTCGTAACCCCAATAGCCGAAACCAAGAATTTCTTGTTTTAGTAACCCACGTTAAGGTTAAAGGTAAAAGCTTAGCCATGGTTAAGTTCTATCGGAAATTCACAACTCGACGTGTTTTCATTTAAAAAGCTTCACTGTCAAATCCCTGAGTCACGAAGTCCCGATAAAGATATAAACATAATTAATTAAACACTTAATCTGATTTTATCCTCCCTTTTTATTAAAACATATCATCGCAATCTCGCGGTTACACAGCTTGGCATACAAACTTCCCGGAAGCTATACCTTCGAAGCTCCGAGTCACGAAGACGCGATCTCGCGATTTTGCAACTCGACATACAAACTTCTCGAAAGTTATACCTTCAAATCTCCGATTCACGAAATTGCGATATGAATAATCACGTAATTAATTAAGTGCCTAATCATAATTACGTTTTTTATTAACCAAAGACAATCATCGCAATCTCGTATGTTAGAGGTTCAAAGGGTTAAAGCAAAAACTCTTGATGCAACGAGTACTGAAAGATTAATTAACTTTGGTAAAACCTGATTAATTGAGCTAAGCTAGTATTTCTCGTGATTTGATGCATGCACAGTTTACGAGGCAGTCTTAATTCTTCCTTACGCCAACTGACATTTCGAACCACCAAAATTTATAGCATTAATTAGAAACAAGACGAATCGACAAGTTGAGATTGGGTTTTTATTGCTAAATTTATATTTAAGCGTGATTTGACCGATCTGTTCTTAAAAAGTACCGAATTTTTGAATATATAGAGTTGTTATTCGTTATCACAAATTCATTTCTATATTACGCAGAGCACACTTCTCTCAGCGAACTAATTTCTGTATGTATACATATTTTTATCACAGAAGAGCTAAAGCAAGATCTCTCGTCATGGCCCCGCGAAAAGCGTCTAAAGCCAACGTTGAGGTTTCGGGACAAGGTTCAGACAACGCCACTGATACTTCACCTCGAAGTGTCAAATCTGTCCCGACCTGGTCGTTTGTTTCTGATGTTCTACATGCCGAATTAGTAGATTATTCTGATGATTTTCTATATTGTTTGTTGTTTTTCCTCTGTACCAGCTATTGACAGGTATAAGACCAGTCAACACTTTAAGAATTCTATATATATCTTATGATTCATCGAGTTATTTCTTTACATTTTTCTTCTTATGTTTATACGTGAGATTCTCCCTTGATAGGAGCCTTACTCGATANACGAGCGGCGATGGTTATCATACTCTCAAGGCGAGTTCTACTTTTCGTTCAAATATTTTTCCCCCTTTTCTACCTTGGGATTTCGTATGTCGGATGCTATAGATCACATAGTTCACAAGTCTCGAACAACGAAACAATGAAATCGTTTTAAAATTTTACCCAGGTCAGTAACAAGAGGAAAATTTTCCTAAATTACGGTTAAGCATCATCAGGGTTTCGCGTCTCAGCATTTACTAAATCCAAAAGTCTTACTGTCGTAACCCCGCTAGCCGAAACCAAGAATTTCTTGTTTTAGTAACCCGCGTTAAGGTTAAAGGTAAAATCTTAGCCGTGGTTAAGTTCTGTCGGAAATTCGCAACTCGGCGTGTTTTCTTTTAAAAAGCTTCACTGTCAAATCCCCGAGTCGCGAAGTCCCGATAAAGATATAAACATAATTAATTAAACACTTAATCTGATTTTATCCTCCCTTTTTATTAAAACATATCATCGCAATCTCGCAGTTACACAGCTTGGCATACAAACTTCCCGGAAGCTATACCTTCGAAGCTCTGAGTCACGAAGACGCGATCTCGCGATTTTTCAACTCGGCATACAAACTTCTTGGAAGTTATACCTTCAAATCTCCGAGTTGCGAAATTGCGATATGAATAATCACGTAATTAATTAAGTGCCTAATCATAATTACGTTTTTTATTAACCAAAGAAAATCATCACAATCTCGTATGTTAGAGGTTCAAATGGTTAAAGCAAAAACTCTTGATGCAGCGAGTACTGAAAGATTAATTAACTTTGGTAAAACCTGATTGATTGAGCTAAGCCAGTATTTCTCATGATTTGATGCATGCACAGTTTACGAGGCAGTCTTAATTCTTCCTTACGCCAACTGACATTTTGAACCGCCAAAATTTATAGCATTAATTAGAAACAAGACGAATCGACAAGTTGAGATTGGGTTTTTATTGTTAAATTTATATTTAAGCGTGATTTGACCGATCTATTCTTAAAAAGTACCGAATTTTTGAATATATAGAGTTGTTATTCGTTATCACAAATTCATTTCTATATTACGCAGAGCACACTTCTCTCAGCGAACTAATTTCTGTATGTATACATATTTTTATCACAGAAGAGCTAAAGCAAGATGTCCCGTCATGGCCCCGCGAAAAGCATTTAAAGCCAACATTGAGGTTTTGGGACAAGGTTCAGAAAACGCCACTGATACTTCACCTCGAAGTGTCGAATCTGTCCCGACCTGGTCGTTTGTTTCTGATGTTCTACATGCCGAATTAGTAGATTATTCTGATGATTTTCTATATTGTTTGTTGTTTTTCCTCTGTACCAGCTATCGACAGGTATAAGACCAGTCAACACTTTAAGAATTCTATATATATCTTATGCTTCATCGAGTTATTTCTTTACATTTTTCTTCTTATGTTTATACGTGATATTCTCCCTTGATAGGAGCCTTACTCGATAGATAGCTTAATGTTTTCTCCCACCTCATACATTTTTATTAAAATATAACTCAGTTACGGAAAAGGGCCTTTGGTTTGCACCCTTTTTTCACTCCTGAAACTGTAAACTCTCTTTTATACGACCGAAATTGAGACATCACTTAAATTCCCCCTGAGGTTTTCTTATCTTACTGTTCCTCCATGAATGTCCCTGTAACAAGACAGCCCAATATTGAACCCAGACTATTAGATCAAACACATATTGCCTTAAACCTTTTTGATACTATTCTTAAAACAACCACTACCCGGGTTTAACTCGAACGTTCATGGGCAGTGATTGAACGAGATATAACTCCAGGAACAGTTGGAAGCTAGACAACACCAACACAGAAATCATCCATAGTTTCCCTTGCCGAAGGTTGACGTTTCTTCCTTCTCTACCCTTTACTCACTTTCGGATGCCTAGACACTGTACTTCTAAGCCTTAAGTACAGACTCTGGAACAACATCCTTTTTGGCGCATTTGCCGGGGACCGAAGTTACGAAATATTTTTCCATGGGAAAATGACATTTATTTCATTGAAAGTGCCACCCTTTGATAGTGAACAAAGAGTGCACACCTTTGAAAGGATTTCCAATCATTCACTTGGTGACTCCATGATTAATAAGCTAGCATCCGGATGAAGGAATACCAGGAAAAACTCGGATGGTAAACATACCACACCCGTTACTGACCCTGAGAAAATTTTAAAGATGAGAGGATCTCTTAAGACGACCCCTGCAGTCTATCGGCCTAAATACCCACAACTAAAGACCAAAAGTTCTTCTGAACCTTCAACTTCACGCAACCCTCTCTTCGACACTAAGGATCTAACATCAAACTACTCCGAAGTTAGAAGCAAAACTCGTCCGATAACCCCTGCAGAACATAAAGGAAAAAGTCCTGCAAAAATTTTATATACTACCGATATATCATCGACTCTTCAGTTGAATTTCGCGACCTCACCCGGTCTCGAAGAATATTTCACACCTCCAGCTTCCACACCCGTTGGTTCCCCTGACTACACCTCTTGCAAGTCCGAAGAGCCCAGCCCTCACATCCCTTACCAGTCATCCTTGGATTTTCCACCCCGTGAAGAAAGTAAAGATTCACTTTTAATCTTCCAAAACCCCCGTTACAACTTTCCACTAATAACGATGGCAGTCGCTGGAGGAGGAGGTGGAGGGGTTATCGGAGGAGGAGGTGGAGGAGCTCTTGGAGGAGGAGCTGGAGGCCAAGGGCCTGCCCCCCCTCCCAGAGTGTTTGCGAAAGTGGTAGCAAGATATGCTCCCTTGGTATTTCCCGTTCCTCTGCACAACCTTCCCGAAAATTATATAAAAAAATTTCCGAAATTCACTGGGGAAAGAGATCTGACCACAGCTGAAAACATAAATTTCTTTGATCAATTCGTAGACATCCTAGGTATCGAACATGATGATGTGTATTCGAGGCTTCTTGTCCAAACCTTCGAAGGTCAAGTCAGGTCCAAACTTGGTTTCAGAGTCTACCTGTAGGATCTATCTTGTCTTATGACGCCTTGGAAGATGCTTTCCTTAGAGAATGGGGCGAAATAAAGGACCACCTGTATTATTTAATCGAGTTTGGGTATTTAAGAAAAAAGAATTCAGAAACAATTATGGATTTTATTCAAAGATTCAACAAGTTGTATAACAAAATCCCAGCCGAGGTTAAACCGTCCCAACCCGTGGCCAAAGTAACTTTCGCGGGGGCTTTCGAACCAAATTTTGCACTCCTTTTGCGAGAAAGAAGGGGAACCACTCTAAACCGAATGCAAGATGACGCTGTATAAATTGAGTCAAATATGATGGCTTCTGGTAAGCTTAAAGCTAAAGTAGAAACAATAAACAGAGAAACTAAACGCTTTAGAGAACAAGCAGGACCGTCTGGGTCTCATAGATACACAGATGACAAAGTAGACGATATGGCCAGGGTAATTAAGGAACTGTCTAATAAAATATCCAAAATGGAGCTAGAACATGCCAAAGATGATTCTTTCGCCAAAAAGGATTTCAAGAGGAACCCCAACCCCCGAACCAGCAAAGACAGATAAAAAACGAAGATCAAAAATACAAACTCCCCTAAAGAACAAAAATTTTATAGGAGCGAATGATCTCCAAGATTTCGGAGATTCGGATAATGATGTCRCRAACTTCAGTGATGACTGCACAMAACTGTATYTGACTAGAGAAGATTATGAAAAATCTCTAAACWCTCAACAATCGTYGGTTAAGGGTGAAGAAAGAGATCATACTRACCTTTGTAGCTCTCAACAAGAAACCRAAATGATAATGGCCGAGGTCCAACCTAAGTATAACTTGAGATCTAAGAGTAAKCCCATTTCAACTACTCAACCTAAGAAAATTCTCCCAARAGGTCAAACTTATGAGTCTACTCCAGAAGAAACCCTATTACCTAACAACAAAGAGAAAGTAGTAGGCACACAAGAGTCTGAAGTGGGAAAAGTTGAGACCCAAKCACAATGTAACYGAAACARCTAATAAAATTACGCCTTCAACCAAGACCATGAGWAATAAAGCGGTCYAGACGAATAAGTCGGAAARGAAGGATTCAGAAGTCCCAACTAGAGAAACAGACAAGGTGAGCGGAGTTTTCATTTTTGAAAACGAGATAAATAAAATTAAGATACCAATTCCTCKRGTAGAATTAGCAAAAAACCTAGTTTATCGAAAGTAGATTACCAAAGTGATAGGTGTCTCAGAGCTAGAAAGCCAGTCTGACGTTTTAAACCTGGAAGATGATAAACCCAACATCACCTTTGGTCCACATTTTGAAGGGGTCAAAGACACTGTTGCTCCCTTTTATATCACCTTAAATGTATACRATCAACTGCTACATAATTGCATGCTAGACTCCGGAGCCTCCCATAACGTGATGCCTAAAATTATTATGGACAAATTGGGTCTYCAGATCACCAAACCTTATGGAGATATTTAYTCTTTTGACTCAAGAAGAGTTAAGTGTATGGGAATGATAAAGGATTTAGTAGTTACCCTGGCACAGGTCCCAGTTAAGAGTATCTTGATGGATGTGGTTATTGCTGATATTCCCCCCAAGTATGGTTTATTGTTGTCTAGGTCATGGGGAGCCAAGCTGGGGGGTTCTCTTCAACTGGATATGACATTTGCCACAATTCTTGTGTTTGGTGGGAAATTTTACTCGGTTGTACAGAGAGACGAGGTTAGCATATATAGTAAGTGACCCTCAAAATCTGAACAATTTCCCTATTTACATTGCAGATCAAGATTTAGGAAATTGTATCTTATCTTTTGATGATGGTTTAGATGGTTGTCCAGAGGAAAATGATATAGAGCAGGAAGAGTCAGGTTACATGACCGAGGATATGTGTAGCACCGGTATCTGGAAAATGTTTTTTGACAGTGCCTCATCTTGCGAAGGGGCTGGTGCAGGAGTGATTTTAGTGGCTTCTGAAGGAAAGTTCGTTGTTCCTTTTTCTTACAGACTGCAATGGGATATAGATTATACTAACAACGTATGTGAATATGAAGCATTGGTATTAGGATTAGAGGCTACCAGGAAGCTAAAAATAAATAACCTAGAGGTATACGAAGATGCAGAGTTAATAGTCAAACAAATAAATCGACAGTACCAAGCCAAACATCTCAGATTAAGATCATACACGAATTGTGCCTGGGATCAGATGGAAAACTTTTTCTCGTCTATAAATGTCCACTTCATCCCACACGCAGAAAACTTACATGCTGATGCATTAGCTAAAGCGGCTTCAACTTTCACTCCTCCTACAACCTTTAAATTGAAGTATCACATAGAGATAAGACACAGACCATCTATACCAGATAATATCCAACACTGGCAGGTTTTTGAGGATGATGAACAAATTAAGAAGTTTCTTGAAGCAGTAGGTGAATTTTCCGAAACTCATGCAGACCAAGAAAATCAAAATGACCAGATATGGATAATGCAAGAAGGGGAGGATCCTCAAGCTTTCCAAGACAAAATCGCAAATCATCATATGCGAGTCCTAAAAAATAACTAGATTCCAAAGGGACTGATCCCTCTAGAAATACTGTTTGATCAAAATGACATACCCGTAAAATCCACCTTACAACCCCAACCCGAAGAGGTTGAGGACTGTGACATAGGAACCAAAGAAGAGTCCAATATGGTTAAAATATCTAAACTTCTCCCCCTTGAAACAAAGGACAAATATAAGGACCTACTCAAAAAATTTAAAGATGTTTTCTCCTGGTCTTATGACAAGTTAAGAACTTATGACACTACCGTGATTGATCACAAGATACCTTTAAAACCTGGGGTCAAACCTTTTAGACAAAAGCTTGGGAAGATCAACCCCATTTTGTTACTTGTGGTCGAGAGAGAAGTGAAGAAACTTTTGGAGGCAAAAATTATAGTACCTCTAAGATATTCTGACTGGGTGGCGAATCTGGTCCCGGTCAGAAAAAAGAGTGGAGAAATCAGACTGTGCGTGGATTTAAGAAATTTAAATAAGTCCTCTCTTAAAGACAACTATCCGCTGCCTAAAATGGATCATGTGCTAGAAAGGGTAGTTGGGGCGAATAGAATATCTATGATTGATGGTTTCTCTGGATATAATCAAATTTCCATGAATGAACAAGATAAAGAAAAAACAGCTTTTACTACTCCTTGGGGTACGTTCATGTATGATAAGATGCCTTTCGGTTTGATGAATGCAGGACCCACGTTCTAAAGTGCTATGGACATCTCTTTCATCAGAGAGAGGGATAAGTTCGTAGTCATCTATCTCGATGATTTAACAGTCTTCTCCAAATCCGATGAAGAGCATCTGGTACATCTTAAACAAACATTCGAAAAATGCCGCAGGTTTGGTCTATCCTTAAACCCCAAGAAATCACACTTTGCCATGCAAGAGGGTAAATTATCGGGTCATATTGTATCTAAGGATGGAATTAAGATTGATCCTAAGAGGGTTGAAGCAATAGACACCATACACATTCCCAGAAATGTAAAATAAATTCAATCTTTCTTAGGAAAAATAATTTTTTTAAGAAGATTTGTCCCAAATTTCGCTGAAATTTTAAAATTGATCACAGATATGCTAAAAAAGAATAGCGAAGTAAAGTGGACAACAGAAGCCAAAGCATCGTTCACACATATTAAGAAAGTAATAGCTGAGGCACCTGTATTGGCAAGTCTCGATTATCTAAAAGACTTTCTTATTTTTTCATTTGCCTCCGAACACATGATTGTTGCGGTGCTCCTCCAAAGGAACGAAGAGGGTTTTGAACAGTCGATCTCCTTTTTCAGCTAGATTCTTAGAGATGCAGAACTTAAATACGATATAATAGAAAAACAAGCGTACGCCATGGTAAAAACACTAAAGGCATTTAGAACATATGTATTGCACTCCGACGTTAACGCCAAAGTCTGAGCCTGTAACCCTTGTCAGCTATTTGCAGGTAAACAGAAACTCCCGACGCTACCTTTAGTTCCGGTCAAAACTGAAGCCCCTTTTCAACAATGGGGGCTAGATTTCACAGGAGAAATTAATCCGCATTCTAGCGCCCAACACAAGTGAATCTTAACTGCCACAGACTACTTTACTAAATGGGTGGAAGCTATTCTGACTAAGAGGGCAACTGAGTCGGTGGTAATAGAGTTCTTAGAAGACAATATCCTGTCAAGATTTGGCTGCCCCCGAAAGATAGTCATGGATAATTCCCAGGCTTTCAAATCTATGGCTATGATCAACTTCTACCAAAAGTATAATATCATTCTTGGCCATTCTACAACGTACTACCCCCAAGGAAATGGACTGGCTGAGTCGTCTAACAAGAACCTGATCAATATAATTAAGAAAGTGTTGAATGAAAGCAAAAAGTCTTGGCATGTACATTTAAAGTATGCTTTGTGGGTGAATCACATAGGCACTAAAAAGTCTATCGACATGTCTCCTTTTCACATGGTTTATGGGACAGATGCGGTGTTACCAATAAATTTAGCACTCCCCGTGATGAAGTTGTGGCAAGATCAAAAAGAAGAACCTAATCATGTCACCAGGAGGATAAACCAGCTAATAGAGGTTCAACAACACATGGTCGAAGTAGATGAAAATATGCAGAAGTATCAAGATGACACGAAAGCATTATTCGACCGTAGGGAAAAGGACAGAGATTTTCTCCCAGGTGATTTAGTACTAAGGTGGGATGCAAGGAGGGAAGAAGCAACGAAACATGGTAAATTTGATCACCTCTGGTATGGGCCATTCAGAGTCTCGATTCTCGAAGGAAAAAATTCTTTCCTACTGGAAAATCTAGACGGTGAAATCCTCGATGCCCTTGTCAACGGGCATTATCTGAAGCATTATATGACATAAACAGTCGCCGTAAAAAAAAGATGGAAAAAAAAAGAAAGAAATAAAGGAGTTCATTTAATTTTAGATTTATATATTCATATAGAGAATTTTTACTTGTGTATATATATTTTCCATTTTGTTTTGTTATGTTGATTTTCTTTCACGAATTTTCGACACCTTTCAGATAGCCTCGATAACCTTCGTATTTTCCTCTTACAGGATTCCATCTGCACACAAAAAAAGCAGGAGAATTAAACTGAAAGTTGGTGTCGGAAACAAATCGGCTTAAACAAGTGATACCAAAGATTTTTGATATTGTGCAAAGAAAATGAAACGATAAGGTAAAGGTGAGATTTCCTAAAATAGTTGTTCTGAAGGGCTATTAAAGAAAACAGAGGTAACCTCATTCAGATAGCAACATCGTCCGAACTAATAAATAACAGAATGTTTCCTTGTTTAATCGTTTATGAAAGAATAAGACAAATTAAACAAGTCACTCAAATTAAAGCAGTCAGTCAAAGTAAAGTGCCCCCGAAAAAAAATTACAAGAGTCAGTTTTGATTTTTTGACTTATGTTTTTCAGTCCATAAATCACTATCTATCACCCTTTTCTGTCTTCGGGTTTACCCTTTAAAAAGTCAATATCTTTTTGTTTCGCATACGTAGGGAGAAGAGACTTTGTTTCAACCTCGAGAGCTTCAAATCAGATTATGGAAAGAAAGCGGGTCTTCATAACTCCTCGGTCCCTTGCTAGACGAAGGGACGCTTAAAGTGATCCTGACTTTCCTAGGTTTTTCAACAATCTCAGAGGATTGAGGCTTGCTCAAATAAAATACCCTAAGAAAGTTATTTTCCCTTTTTCCCTTAAAACGAAGGTGTTGTGTAGGTTAAGGGAAGTTTGGTACCGAGTAATCAAAGTAATTTGACAGACCTATAATGAAAAATATTACACAGATATCAGCCCTGATACAAACTGATTGCCCCCATCTTCGCACTCTAAAAAAGAAAATTATAAGACAGGTGGTGAAAGAAAATTCAGAAATGATTTCCCCCATCTAGTCCAAGAGACGATGAAAGGAAATTTAGAGATGATTTCCCTCATCTCAGCATTTAAATGCACAAATATATTCCGAAGTGGTGAAAGGAAATTCAAAAAAAGGGGCCAGATAACTTCACCGGGGTACTGAACAAGCTCGCTGGCAGTGAAGCAATATCTGAGATATATGTAAGGCTGTTATACATGAATATCACTCTACTCTGGTAACCAATTCTTTTTAAAAACCTGATCTACATCCCATGTTCAGACAAGGCTTCCTAATTAAAAACATATAATCTTCTTCTCTTGATGCAAGCTGATATCCACAAGATCTGTTGGGTCTCCTAGAACTGTTTTGATTGTCTTAAGGTAGACTTGAATTCAGTAACGGGAAGGGGAAAGTCGTGAAAGGGACTACAGCTAAGTTTAAAAAAGTATTTGAGTTTGAAAATCTTTTCAAAGGTAAAAAACGAAGTCTCTTTCCCCTTCGATATCCTGTTCTCATGAACCTTTTCGCTGGATTAAATCCATTGACTCCATTTACCCAATATCAGCACATGGTTTACTGTTCTTCCCATCTTACAAGAAAACATGATCTCTAGTTGGAGCCTATGTTGGATTCGCCTTTGTTTTCTTAGCCCGTTTTGAATTTCATGTCTTAATGCTCGAAATCGAAAGATAGTTTTCGTAAAAAAAAAAAAAATTCAAAATCTCTGAAGTCTCATCACGTGAGCGGCCATGGTTATCATACTCTCAAGGCAAGTTCTACTTTTTGTTCAAATAATTTTCCCCCTTTTCTACCTCGTATGTCGAATGCTATAGATCACATAGTTCACAATTCCCAAACAACGAAACGATGAAATCGTTTTAAAATTTTACCCAGGTAAGTAACAAGAGTAAAATTTTCCTAAATTATGGTTAAGCATCATCAGGGTTTCACGTCTTGGCATTTACTAAATCTAAAAGTCTTACTATCGTAACCCTGATAGCTGAAACCATGAATTTATGTTTTAGTAACCTGCTTTAAGGTTAAAGGTAAAAGCTTAGACGTGGTTAAGTTCTGTTGGAAATTTGCAACTCTGCATGTTTTCTTTTAAAAAGCTTCACTGTCAAAGCCCCGAGTCGCAAAGTCACAGTAAAGATATAAAAATAATTGATTAAACACTTAATCCGATTTTATCCTCCCTTTTTATTAAAACATATCATCGCGATCTCGCGGTTTCGCAACTCGGCATACAAAGTTCCTGGAAGCTATAACTTCGAAGCTCCAAGTCACGAAGTCGCGATCTCGCGATTTCACAACTCAGCATACAAACTTCTCGGAAGTTATACCTTCGAAGCTCTGAGTCGCGAAATTGCGATATGAATAATCACGTAATTAATTAAGCACCTAATCATAATTACATTTTTTATTAACCAAAGGCAATCATCGCAATCTCATATGGAGGTTCAAAGGGTTAAAGAAAAAACTCTTGATGCAGTGAGTATCGAAAGATTAATTAACGTTGGTAAAACCTGATTAATTGAACTAAGCCAGTATTTCTCGTGATTTGATGCATGCACAGTTTATGAGGCAGTCTTAATTCTTCCTTACGCCAACCAACATTTCGAACCACCAAAATTTATGGCATTAATTAGAAACAAGACGAATCGACAAGTAGAGATTGGGTTTTTATTGCTAAATTTATATTTAAGCGTGATTTGACCGATCTATTCTTAAAACGTACCGAATTTTTGAATATATAGAGTTGTTATTCGTTATCACAAATTCATTTCTATATTACGCAGATCACACTTCTCTCAGTGAACTAATTTATGTATGTATACATATTTTTATCGCAGAAGAGCTAAAGCAGGATCTCCCATCATGGCCCTGCGAAAAGCGTCTAAAGCCAACGTTGAGGTTTCGGGACAAGGTTCAGACAACGTCGTTGATACTTCACCTCGAAGTGTCGACTTTTTCCCGACTTGGTCATTTGTTTATGATGTTCTACAGGCCGAATTAGTAGATTATTCTTATGATTCCAGTGACAATGAAAAAGACGACATAACCACCAAATATAAGATCATCGTCCAATCTGGAATGCATAAAGTAGCATCCAGGCCACAACTGCTCCCTTACTATGATATGGTCCGGTGGGCATTAGACCATGTGGACATACCAACCAGAACCATCATCAATGAGCAGAAGGTCACCATCGGGACTTTCAGACCCGAACAACTGCAAGCTATGTACAAGTTGCCTACCATGTCGGACCTTACATACGATGCTGAATTCTTGGAGAAGTTCAAACAGAAGGAATGTGTGCAATATGACAAGACTATGTCTAGCTTAATCATAGATTGGGTTTCGCACCCTGCGAAGTTCAGGGTAGACAGTAATGGTATATATTCAATAGCTTCCTTGGAACCACAGTTCAAGTATATAGCTATGATGACCTGCAAATTATACGGGAGAGAGGACACCACACATTTCTTCTTCAATGGGTGCCTCTAATACATCAAGTCACCGAAGGTTGTTCCTTCGACTGGGCGAAAATGTTGTCTGATGGCTTGACCAGTCGAGTTACAGAGTATCGGGCGCAGAAAGAAAGAAAAAATATTGCTTCATTTTTTATGTCTGCGTACAGTATGGACGTCGTGTGTTTTCTAACACCCTTTCCCTTAATGAGATGGAGTTGGACTCCATCAGAGGCCGAGCCCATCCACGTCTATCATTCAAAATTGTGGGAAAACAAAGCGACAGATTTCATATATGAAATCTTTAACTGGGTAATGGTACCGCCGCATGTCACTATTTTCGGCCACCCGCCACCCAAGATCTCGGATAGTATAGTGATGAATTTGAGTAGTATAGCTGACTGGTATGTAGAATATGAATTCTCATATCTCAAAATTTTCGGGGCTTCTGTTCCCCTGCATGCATTACCATTATTCATACTCGACAAGCTGGCTTGTCTTGAGGTTGCTAGACAAACAGTAATCGGTGGCATAAGCAAGGAGCTTAAGGGATATTCAAAGAAGGTATGGCCACCTTTTCCTGTTCATTTAAATTCACATTCTTTGTTATATTTAGGGCATGCTAAAGCTGAGGCAGCAGCCCTAGAAGACCTAAAATTGGTTCTTATTGAATTCAAGAAGAATGATCCACAAAGGGTCATAAGTAATCATTTGGCCAATTGCGGACTCAAAAGGTTCGAACACGAAAATTCTCCCTCGGATGACATTTTCCGAGGTGCAAGATCTTATGCCGAGATTTTAGCTCGAATACAAACCCTGGCACCTGAAGAGAGGACAGATGTTCTGAAATTCCAAGAACATCGACGCAGTTGTCTTCCCGTAGTATTGCGGGGTGAGAATCTGAGTACAGCGGAGGTGAAACAAAAAGATGCCGAAGGCTCCAAAGATGCGACACCCAGCCAAGAAAAACACCAGGACAGGGAAGAGAAAACTAAGAGTCCGAAAACAGAGATAAAGACTCCCGACCCATTGAAAAAGCAGACTCTGGTTACTAATCTAGGGCAACCAGCTAAGCAAATCGGAGATCCTATCACATCCATTACTCCCTTGCAGTCAACTCAGGGAAATATTGATGCAGGGTGGATTTTAAATGAAGAATTGAGACCTATAAGGATGGAAGAGCTCCCTCCAAATGAGTTCTTCTTTGATAAGAAGAGAAAGGTTGTGGTAAAGAGAGAATTCTATCAGGAAGGGGAATCAACAGCCAATAAGTACAAAGTATTGACTGATGGGAAAGACAAGAAGAATGAACAATTCGCGACAGAAATAGCCGAGACATTAGGGGCATATGCCACAACGAATCAATTTTCAATCGGGGTTTTGAAAAACCAGCTAAAGCGAAAAAAATCGCCTCATCAAAACCCTAGAAGCCAGACTAGCCACAACAGAGGAGGCTGCCAAGGACCAGGCGAGTGTAGGGATAGAACAAGCAAGGTTGGCCGATAAAAGTGAGATAGAGCTTCTAAAAACTAAGCTCGAACAAGTAGAGCTGGTGGTTCGGAATGGTCAGATACAAGTGGGCCAGAAAAAAGACTCGATCGAACAGCTACAGGCTAGAGTGGAAATCAACGAAAGTAAAGTTATAAATATCGAGATGTTCCAGTCCCAGGCGATGGAGATTCAGAGCAGAGTTTCTACGGCCCAGCGAAATTTACTCACCAAGGTAGAGGTGATTTGGGAAAACTGCTTACTTGTTAATCAAGTTTTGGAAAATTTATCTGTCAGAGAAAGAGAAGCTGGAGCAACACGGGTCACTTTTCAAGAGGCTGTAATAGCTACAAACAATAGGGAATCGGGAAGTACTCCCGGGTTTTCCATTTCGGAGCAGACCAGAGGAAATATTTTATTAAAAGAATGGGAGCACAGTATCTCAGAAGGTAAGATGCAAACCAAGAGGGTAACAAAATCCTTAGAGGAGGCTTTTGGTTCTATAGATGATAATTTGTTAGACATTTATAGCGAAGGTAATGCCGAGGCATTGATTCAAATGAATATAGCGAAAATATCACTTGATTTAAATGAAAAAGAGGAAAGAGATTCGGCCAAGATCTCACAAGTAACTATGGCAGACATAGTTCAAATAGATAAATGTATGATTAAACCAAGTGTGCAATTGTGCGCTATCGACATCATAGATAGACAGATGGAAGAAAGGTTATCGCAATTAGCCTGAGATTGTTACTCTTTTGAAGCCAATTGTCAAGCAGAACCGTCAAGGCTAATATCTCGGCTGGTGGAAAGATGTGTCACTTGTACCGAGCATGCGCGAGGACAAGCCTTTGGCACCAGATAAAGATAGAGATGAAGAAATGGAACGATTTCTCTCCTCCTTATCATAACTGAAAATTTTGCAACGATTGAGATTCCATCTTATGTAAAATTGTATAAATGTACCATAGAAAGAAAGAACCGAGGCTGGACCTTTTTGTGTTGATTGTAATAGAGGTTTTCTATTTT
>JZKD02S2128582.1:0-36068 GCA_000966675.3 Picea glauca
TCTAGTAAGCACATTATTCTCCTAGCCATGAAATCCCTTAATTCTTTTTTTTTTTGTTCTATAGCTTCCTCTTCTTCTCTCCTTTGAATCTGATCTCTTTCAATCCAAGTCTTTCCTAACAAAAGTGCAAAGGGAGTGTTGTTCTCATCAAACTTAATGACCTCAAATTCTTCTTTTGTCGATGCTCTATGAGCAATCATAGGTAAATGGGAAAGTCTTCCACATAGGTTTATCATCTTTCCTTTAAACAATCCTATTCCTCCCAATGAAGGAATCATAGAAAGATTTCCTAAGATTTCCCAAGTACTTTATGTCATAATGTTCACTTGTGTTTTTGCATCCAATACATAGTCTATGTCGAAGTCTCATATTCTTGTTTCTATGCACTCTTTCTCTTTTAAAATCTCTGATAAAATGATGTCTCTATGATCATTCAATGTTTCTTTCATCTGCAATAATATAGCCTATGGTTCTTTCTAGTTTGTTATCATTTTCTTAGTCTCTTAGCCTTCCTCGGGGTTTTCTTGTCTCATATTCATCTTTTCAACTTTAGCAGTCATTCTAGGGAAATCCAAAACTTCATGTTCAGTAGCTTTACAAAAAAGGAAAATAGGACTTCTACCAGGGAATTCCTTAGTAAGATGCCCTGGTCTTATACAATTATAACATAATGTTAATCCTCTCTTTCTCTTAAATGGTCCCCAACCTTTCCTGTACTGCACACTAGGATCACAGTGATGGACCTGCAAAAAATTATTTCTAGGATTTTGCATCCACTTGTTAGTCCAAAAATTCTTTCTATGCATAGGAATAACATATCTTTCACTATTTCTATCATATCTATTCATATCATATCTTATTTATTCGATATGTGCCCTGGTTTTCAAACTAGGACCAAATCTATCAAACATACCTAGGTCCATTCTTTAGAAGCAAAAATTTCCACTTATGTTACCTTTATTAGAGCACAAAGCTTTAAGATCTTACCTCTTTTCTTAAGATCGGACTTCTCTTCTTAGCACAAATCTTGTTGGTCTTTTATTGAACTATCTTGTTCCTTCTGTATTCGATTTTGACCCAGGGTTCATATCTTCAAGGGTACCAACAAATCCTAAAACTATCGGCCCTTCTGGTAAACCAGAAGGCAACACAACACATAGAATGCACTGCGCGGTCTCATTCGAGATAGCTTTAAATGGATGGCTGCAAGACTCATATATTTATAGCCTAGGATTGAGTATGAGATATGGGGTCTATATTCTAAACCATTTATTATGAATAGAATTACAAACTACTATTATTCTCTTATAGCTTGATCCCTGTGGCATCTATTCTTGAAATCCCAACAACATTTAACCAAGCAATATAATAACTCATTCATTCGTTACACACAACGTTTAACTACTAAAAGTATGACACAAATATGCAGGCATTCATCTGATTACACAGGTATTATCATGGTTCACCCCCTCCTGGGCTACATCCACAAAGATTTGTCTCTTGGCTCTTTTATTATGGTAGTCCTGCAATTCTCGTGTCGCACACTTACAACTCTCCTCAAATGGGTAAGATCTATATGAGGTGAACTAGATCGCACCAGGCTCCTCAGCCTACAATCTAATCCTCAAATTTACCTTCCCTCCTCTGCTCTAGTTTAGCCGCTTCACAAAAAGAGTTCAAAAACATTACATACCACATCAATCTCTACAAAAGTAGCAAATCGAACCTCTCTATGATACATGCGTATCTATATTTATACCTATCGGGCTCTTCATCCATTTACACAAAACCTTACAAAAACACTAACCCTACTATCATTAGGTCTTCCTTCTTTGCATGTGTGTGTTGCTTCCTTCCAGTTGTCACCTCCTTCTTGTATGCGCACATGTTGTGCTTCTTACCAGTTGTCGCTTTCTGCTTGAATGCTTTCTTTCCCACAATTTCTCTTCCAGTTGTCATTCTTCTTTGTGCACGCTTTCTTTACCACTTCGGCCTACTGCCAACAGGCCCCCAACACTGACATGTGACTCATCCCGAGTCACCTAATCTTTCTGAGCTTCCTCGATCTCCTCGGTGATCGTCTATATCTTTTCCCTCATCTCTGCTCCTTTTATCAGTGCATGCGTGGTCTTATCCTTAATGGTATCCACTACCTGAACTACCACTTCATCACTTAGTAATCCTACACAGTTTGCCTATGTTTGTGCCATCTATGTTCTCGCTGCTTCTTCCTGTGTGAGTAATTCTGCTACCCATTCCTGTAATGGTTCTATTTGATCCTGGTGCTCCTGTTTCTGTGTTTTCATAGTGATAAGTTTTGCCTGCATCTTCTTCAGCTCTTGCGTCCCCTTGACGCATTATGGGATCGGTATGGTATTTTTCTTATGTTTAATTTCTTGGATCGCTTCATTGTTGATCCGTTTGATTATAATGCCTCTTGTCCCCCTAGCAGTGCCATATTTCTTCTTCATTTTCTCTGCTAACTCTTTCTCCTTGGATTTATCATCCAGATTCAGCGTAGGATCCATACCCCAGTTGGGTAGTCCTATTATATACGCGATAAGCTCAACAGTTATGGGGACGAGTTCGTCCATCCATATATCCCCTCCGTGCATGATTGTTAATAGTTGCTTAACACATGTTGTCGCGTACTATCCTCTACCAGAATGTGGAAGTTTCAGCATCCCTAAAATTCTTTTTATGTCCAGTCCAACTGCCCACTGATGTGGTTGGATGATTGTTTCCCTAAGGTGGTTGACCACTATATTCTGCATAAAAACCCTCGGTGCAAGTTTTGTGTACTTGGTTTCATCTAATACATCATGGTCAGAATACTTGAGCTTCCCGATGTGACCCAGTAGTTGTGGATATACTTGTACTCCCTCTAGTATGCATGGTAGCACAATTTCTACTGTCGGTTTATTGTGAGGTGAGCTTGGTATCAGAACTCTATCTTCCTGTTGTGGTGGGTGGTTCAAATTTCCAGCAACACCTAGTTGTTTCCCTGTAAGCCATTCTGACCAAGCCGAGGTAGTTCCTGTGGTCTCTTCTGTTGGTTGACCTATGCTGGGTACCTGTACCTCGTCTAGTTTCCATTATGATCTGTGATTCTATTTCATTCTGTTAACTTTCATGGTTGGTTTAGTGCTTTCTAGTAGCACTTCCTGTTGGGTTTTCGCTTCCTCATTCTGAGGCTCTTGTGTCACTGCTAATGTATCCCCTTTCATGGTCGCTGCTTGTGGTTGTTGAATCTCTTCCAATATCGATGTAGAGTTTACTGGTGTTATGTCTGGGGATGGGATCTCATCGATATCGACGATCTTCGACTGTTGCTGCTCATTTTCTTCCAGCGGTCCTCGTGACCTAGTTTGAACTCTGGTCGGTCTAGTTGTCTGGCTTGGTTCGACAAACTTCGGTGGTGCCATAGTGGTGAGTGTCAAATTTCTACTGAGTTTGAAGGACTGTGGTGAGCTCTGTGGTCTCGCTTTGTCCATTTGGGTTGTTTCTTCTCTCTCTCTCTCTCTGTTCTCCTTTCGCAAATGGACTAGTTGTTTATGTGCTCGCGTGTTGTATGGGCTTGTCATGAAGCTTATCGAGGGAGCTTCCTCCATGATGCAATTAATGCACCATAACTATGGGTTCAATGCATCTATGGTAGTTTCATGCTTGCCATTACACTTAATTTTTCGTTTCCAGTTGGCGTGTTTAATATGATTTTCCATTAGTCTTTGTCATGCCTTAATTCTGCTTAGTGTTGTCCTGTCGTACTACTTTTGTCGAATTTTCGTTTCCCACTCGTTTTTCTTTGGCATGTAACTATTGCTTTGGATTTTGTTGCATTCATGTTTCGATCATCATGCATCTTTTCTATCTCTGGCATGCTTTGGCCTTTTTTTCTTTTTTTTTTAACTGCGCAGTGGGTGGTCGATTATCTTTGTATAGCTTCAGTCGGCTCCCGTTGATCATTCCTCTGAGGTCTGCGCCTACTAAATCTCTTAATTGTACAGCTCCACTGTCTGTTACATATTTTACCTCGTATGGTCCTAACCAATGCATTCTCATCTTTCTTGGGTGTTGGAATGATTTGTTGTCATGGAAAAATACCAGATCTCCTTCCTTGAAAGTCTTCTTCTTGATGTGTCAATCGTGCCATGTTTTGTCTCTGGCCTTCTGCACTTGTTGATGGAATCCTACCAGGATTCGGTCTTCCTCCATTGTTAATATTTGATTCATTCTTTCCTGTATCGTGCCTCATTCTGTCATTTGTGTGATGGTTGCTACACGTAAGATGGGTACTAAAAATTCTAATGGCACTACTGCTTCTTGGTCGTAGGTTAGTTTGAATGGTATGTTCCCTGTCAAATTTTTGCAAGTCATCCTATACGCCCATAATATTGTTGGTACCTTAAGATTATAGTCGTCCCTGTTGACGTTACAGATATTTGTCAGTGCATTCTCTAAAATTTTGTTGAAGGCTTCTACTGTGTCATTCGCATGTGCGTGATACAGTGTACTTTGTTGGTGGTGAACTTCAAACTCTTTGAGCATCGTGCGGATGGTGTTATTTATGAAGTGCGTACCTTGGTTTCTCATCAAAACTCTGGGGCACCCAAACCTAGTAATTACATGTTCAAATAAGAAGTGTGCAGTTGTCTCTGCACTACAGTATTTTACCGGTGCAGCTTCCGCCCACCTTGTTAGGTATTCCTTCACAGTGATGATGTATCTTGCCCATGTTCTTTTGGCTGGTAGTTTAATTGGTCCCACAAAATATATTGCAAATTTTTCAAATGCCTGTAATGTCACTTGCAGTCATAACGACATTTCGTCCCTTATGTCGGGTTTTTCTACCCTTTGACAGACGTCACATATTCGACAGTACTCTTTTGAGTCTCTATGAATTGTTGGCCACCATAATCCTATGCGGAGTACCTTCTACACGATATATTTTTCTGCATAGTTCCCTCCTTCTACTCCCTTGTGGGCTTCAACTAAAATTCTCAATCGTTCATGCTTTAACACGTACCTTCGTAAAATTCTATCTACGCCCATTTTATATAGATGTCCTGCGATAAGTTGATAGTCGGTTGCCCAAACTACCAGGTTCTTCTTTTGCACAGTGGTATATTCGTGTGGCGTGGTACCTGTGTGAAAGTACTGGATGATCTCTGCGAAGTAGTCATCAACAATCTATACTGAGAATAATTGGGCATCCAGAAAGTTGTCTTCTAAGTTCATGGGTTCTTCTCCATTTTTGATCCGTGATAGGTGGTCAGGTCCTGCATTCAGTTTTCTTGGTTTGACTATTACTTCAAAGTCAAAATCTTGAAATAAAAATAGCCATCGACAGATTCTTCCCCCCAACACTGGCTTGTTGACTAGGTATTTCAAGGCTGAGTGATTTGTAAACATCTTAAAATGTTTTCCCAGTAGGTAGTGTTTGAACTTCTGCAGTGCGTAAACCATAGCTAGGCCTTCTCTTTCCATCATGTTATAGTTATGTTCTGAGTCTGATAGTTCTCTTCTTGATAATGTTATCGGGTGATCCAAGTCTCCTGCTCCTGGTTGTGCTAAGATAGCTCCAAGTGCTATCATCGATGCATCTACATGCACATGGAGTGTCTTTCCCCAATCTAGAAATACTAATATCGGTGCAGTGACCATCTTTTCCTTCAGAGTATCCAGATCATGTTGGCACTCATCGTTCCTATTAGTGCTAGAAGTTGCCCCTAGACTGTTATAGGGTCAATCCTAGCACTCCTTCAGTTATTGCAATAATTTTATAAATAAGAATGTGTTTGGGTTTTGAAAGAAGATGGATCGGGTAGACGGGAGAGAAAGAAAAAGAGAAATGGGCTAAATGTCGATTAGTAAAACACCATTGGGCATGGANTCTAGTAAGCACATTATTCTCCTAGCCATGAAATCCCTTAATTCTTTTTTTTTTTGTTCTATAGCTTCCTCTTCTTCTCTCCTTTGAATCTGATCTCTTTCAATCCAAGTCTTTCCTAACAAAAGTGCAAAGGGAGTGTTGTTCTCATCAAACTTAATGACCTCAAATTCTTCTTTTGTCGATGCTCTATGAGCAATCATAGGTAAATGGGAAAGTCTTCCACATAGGTTTATCATCTTTCCTTTAAACAATCCTATTCCTCCCAATGAAGGAATCATAGAAAGATTTCCTAAGATTTCCCAAGTACTTTATGTCATAATGTTCACTTGTGTTTTTGCATCCAATACATAGTCTATGTCGAAGTCTCATATTCTTGTTTCTATGCACTCTTTCTCTTTTAAAATCTCTGATAAAATGATGTCTCTATGATCATTCAATGTTTCTTTCATCTGCAATAATATAGCCTATGGTTCTTTCTAGTTTGTTATCATTTTCTTAGTCTCTTAGCCTTCCTCGGGGTTTTCTTGTCTCATATTCATCTTTTCAACTTTAGCAGTCATTCTAGGGAAATCCAAAACTTCATGTTCAGTAGCTTTACAAAAAAGGAAAATAGGACTTCTACCAGGGAATTCCTTAGTAAGATGCCCTGGTCTTATACAATTATAACATAATGTTAATCCTCTCTTTCTCTTAAATGGTCCCCAACCTTTCCTGTACTGCACACTAGGATCACAGTGATGGACCTGCAAAAAATTATTTCTAGGATTTTGCATCCACTTGTTAGTCCAAAAATTCTTTCTATGCATAGGAATAACATATCTTTCACTATTTCTATCATATCTATTCATATCATATCTTATTTATTCGATATGTGCCCTGGTTTTCAAACTAGGACCAAATCTATCAAACATACCTAGGTCCATTCTTTAGAAGCAAAAATTTCCACTTATGTTACCTTTATTAGAGCACAAAGCTTTAAGATCTTACCTCTTTTCTTAAGATCGGACTTCTCTTCTTAGCACAAATCTTGTTGGTCTTTTATTGAACTATCTTGTTCCTTCTGTATTCGATTTTGACCCAGGGTTCATATCTTCAAGGGTACCAACAAATCCTAAAACTATCGGCCCTTCTGGTAAACCAGAAGGCAACACAACACATAGAATGCACTGCGCGGTCTCATTCGAGATAGCTTTAAATGGATGGCTGCAAGACTCATATATTTATAGCCTAGGATTGAGTATGAGATATGGGGTCTATATTCTAAACCATTTATTATGAATAGAATTACAAACTACTATTATTCTCTTATAGCTTGATCCCTGTGGCATCTATTCTTGAAATCCCAACAACATTTAACCAAGCAATATAATAACTCATTCATTCGTTACACACAACGTTTAACTACTAAAAGTATGACACAAATATGCAGGCATTCATCTGATTACACAGGTATTATCATGGTTCACCCCCTCCTGGGCTACATCCACAAAGATTTGTCTCTTGGCTCTTTTATTATGGTAGTCCTGCAATTCTCGTGTCGCACACTTACAACTCTCCTCAAATGGGTAAGATCTATATGAGGTGAACTAGATCGCACCAGGCTCCTCAGCCTACAATCTAATCCTCAAATTTACCTTCCCTCCTCTGCTCTAGTTTAGCCGCTTCACAAAAAGAGTTCAAAAACATTACATACCACATCAATCTCTACAAAAGTAGCAAATCGAACCTCTCTATGATACATGCGTATCTATATTTATACCTATCGGGCTCTTCATCCATTTACACAAAACCTTACAAAAACACTAACCCTACTATCATTAGGTCTTCCTTCTTTGCATGTGTGTGTTGCTTCCTTCCAGTTGTCACCTCCTTCTTGTATGCGCACATGTTGTGCTTCTTACCAGTTGTCGCTTTCTGCTTGAATGCTTTCTTTCCCACAATTTCTCTTCCAGTTGTCATTCTTCTTTGTGCACGCTTTCTTTACCACTTCGGCCTACTGCCAACAGGCCCCCAACACTGACATGTGACTCATCCCGAGTCACCTAATCTTTCTGAGCTTCCTCGATCTCCTCGGTGATCGTCTATATCTTTTCCCTCATCTCTGCTCCTTTTATCAGTGCATGCGTGGTCTTATCCTTAATGGTATCCACTACCTGAACTACCACTTCATCACTTAGTAATCCTACACAGTTTGCCTATGTTTGTGCCATCTATGTTCTCGCTGCTTCTTCCTGTGTGAGTAATTCTGCTACCCATTCCTGTAATGGTTCTATTTGATCCTGGTGCTCCTGTTTCTGTGTTTTCATAGTGATAAGTTTTGCCTGCATCTTCTTCAGCTCTTGCGTCCCCTTGACGCATTATGGGATCGGTATGGTATTTTTCTTATGTTTAATTTCTTGGATCGCTTCATTGTTGATCCGTTTGATTATAATGCCTCTTGTCCCCCTAGCAGTGCCATATTTCTTCTTCATTTTCTCTGCTAACTCTTTCTCCTTGGATTTATCATCCAGATTCAGCGTAGGATCCATACCCCAGTTGGGTAGTCCTATTATATACGCGATAAGCTCAACAGTTATGGGGACGAGTTCGTCCATCCATATATCCCCTCCGTGCATGATTGTTAATAGTTGCTTAACACATGTTGTCGCGTACTATCCTCTACCAGAATGTGGAAGTTTCAGCATCCCTAAAATTCTTTTTATGTCCAGTCCAACTGCCCACTGATGTGGTTGGATGATTGTTTCCCTAAGGTGGTTGACCACTATATTCTGCATAAAAACCCTCGGTGCAAGTTTTGTGTACTTGGTTTCATCTAATACATCATGGTCAGAATACTTGAGCTTCCCGATGTGACCCAGTAGTTGTGGATATACTTGTACTCCCTCTAGTATGCATGGTAGCACAATTTCTACTGTCGGTTTATTGTGAGGTGAGCTTGGTATCAGAACTCTATCTTCCTGTTGTGGTGGGTGGTTCAAATTTCCAGCAACACCTAGTTGTTTCCCTGTAAGCCATTCTGACCAAGCCGAGGTAGTTCCTGTGGTCTCTTCTGTTGGTTGACCTATGCTGGGTACCTGTACCTCGTCTATTTTCCCTTATGATCCGTGATTCTATTTCATTCTGTTAACTTTCATGGTTGGTTTAGTGATTTCTAGTAGCACTTCCTGTTGGGTTTTCGCTTCCTCATTCTGAGGCTCCTGTGTCACTGCTAATGTATCCCCTTTCATGGTCGTTGCTTGTGGTTGTTGAATCTCTTCCAATATCGATGTAGAGTTTACTAGTGTTATGTCTGGGGATGGGATCTCATCGATATCGACGATCTCCGACTGTTGCTGCTCGTTTTCTTCCAGCGGTCCTCGTGACCTAGTTTGAACCCTGGTTGGTCTGGTTGTCTGGCTTGGTTCGACAAACTTCGGTGGTGCCATAGTGGTGAGTGTCGAATTTCTACTGAGTTTGAAGGACTGTGGTGAGCTCTGTGGTCTCGCTTTGTCCATTTGGGTTGTTTCTTCTCTCTCTCTCTGTTCTCCTTTCGCAAATGGACTAGTTGTTTATGTGCTCGCGTGTTGTATGGGCTTGTCATGAAGCTTATCGAGGGAGCTTCCTCCATGATGCAATTAATGCACCATAACTATGGGTTCAATGCATCTATGGTAGTTTCATGCTTGCCATTACACTTAATTTTTCGTTTCCAGTTGGCGTGTTTAATATGATTTTCCATTAGTCTTTGTCATGCCTTAATTCTGCTTAGTGTTGTCCTGTCGTACTACTTTTGTCGAATTTTCGTTTCCCACTCGTTTTTCTTTGGCATGTAACTATTGCTTTGGATTTTGTTGCATTCATGTTTCGATCATCATGCATCTTTTCTATCTCTGGCATGCTTTGGCCTTTTTTTCTTTTTTTTTTAACTGCGCAGTGGGTGGTCGATTATCTTTGTATAGCTTCAGTCGGCTCCCGTTGATCATTCCTCTGAGGTCTGCGCCTACTAAATCTCTTAATTGTACAGCTCCACTGTCTGTTACATATTTTACCTCGTATGGTCCTAACCAATGCATTCTCATCTTTCTTGGGTGTTGGAATGATTTGTTGTCATGGAAAAATACCAGATCTCCTTCCTTGAAAGTCTTCTTCTTGATGTGTCAATCGTGCCATGTTTTGTCTCTGGCCTTCTGCACTTGTTGATGGAATCCTACCAGGATTCGGTCTTCCTCCATTGTTAATATTTGATTCATTCTTTCCTGTATCGTGCCTCATTCTGTCATTTGTGTGATGGTTGCTACACGTAAGATGGGTACTAAAAATTCTAATGGCACTACTGCTTCTTGGTCGTAGGTTAGTTTGAATGGTATGTTCCCTGTCAAATTTTTGCAAGTCATCCTATACGCCCATAATATTGTTGGTACCTTAAGATTATAGTCGTCCCTGTTGACGTTACAGATATTTGTCAGTGCATTCTCTAAAATTTTGTTGAAGGCTTCTACTGTGTCATTCGCATGTGCGTGATACAGTGTACTTTGTTGGTGGTGAACTTCAAACTCTTTGAGCATCGTGCGGATGGTGTTATTTATGAAGTGCGTACCTTGGTTTCTCATCAAAACTCTGGGGCACCCAAACCTAGTAATTACATGTTCAAATAAGAAGTGTGCAGTTGTCTCTGCACTACAGTATTTTACCGGTGCAGCTTCCGCCCACCTTGTTAGGTATTCCTTCACAGTGATGATGTATCTTGCCCATGTTCTTTTGGCTGGTAGTTTAATTGGTCCCACAAAATATATTGCAAATTTTTCAAATGCCTGTAATGTCACTTGCAGTCATAACGACATTTCGTCCCTTATGTCGGGTTTTTCTACCCTTTGACAGACGTCACATATTCGACAGTACTCTTTTGAGTCTCTATGAATTGTTGGCCACCATAATCCTATGCGGAGTACCTTCTACACGATATATTTTTCTGCATAGTTCCCTCCTTCTACTCCCTTGTGGGCTTCAACTAAAATTCTCAATCGTTCATGCTTTAACACGTACCTTCGTAAAATTCTATCTACGCCCATTTTATATAGATGTCCTGCGATAAGTTGATAGTCGGTTGCCCAAACTACCAGGTTCTTCTTTTGCACAGTGGTATATTCGTGTGGCGTGGTACCTGTGTGAAAGTACTGGATGATCTCTGCGAAGTAGTCATCAACAATCTATACTGAGAATAATTGGGCATCCAGAAAGTTGTCTTCTAAGTTCATGGGTTCTTCTCCATTTTTGATCCGTGATAGGTGGTCAGGTCCTGCATTCAGTTTTCTTGGTTTGACTATTACTTCAAAGTCAAAATCTTGAAATAAAAATAGCCATCGACAGATTCTTCCCCCCAACACTGGCTTGTTGACTAGGTATTTCAAGGCTGAGTGATTTGTAAACATCTTAAAATGTTTTCCCAGTAGGTAGTGTTTGAACTTCTGCAGTGCGTAAACCATAGCTAGGCCTTCTCTTTCCATCATGTTATAGTTATGTTCTGAGTCTGATAGTTCTCTTCTTGATAATGTTATCGGGTGATCCAAGTCTCCTGCTCCTGGTTGTGCTAAGATAGCTCCAAGTGCTATCATCGATGCATCTACATGCACATGGAGTGTCTTTCCCCAATCTAGAAATACTAATATCGGTGCAGTGACCATCTTTTCCTTCAGAGTATCCAGATCATGTTGGCACTCATCGTTCCTATTAGTGCTAGAAGTTGCCCCTAGACTGTTATAGGGTCAATCCTAGCACTCCTTCAGTTATTGCAATAATTTTATAAATAAGAATGTGTTTGGGTTTTGAAAGAAGATGGATCGGGTAGACGGGAGAGAAAGAAAAAGAGAAATGGGCTAAATGTCGATTAGTAAAACACCATTGGGCATGGATTCAAGTAAACACCATGTTGATCGGAGGCAATCAAATTGTATATCAGATAAGATGTTTTTATATGTAAATGGATAGAAGAATAGGAAATAGACAAAAAGTAGAACACCTCGTCAAACCAAGATTCTCTTAGTCAAATAGATGCAACGATACTTGAAACAAAACACATGGATGATAGACAGTCATAGAAAAATCTTTACCGCTCGGGAATCTATCATCCATAAGCTGCCATTGATTCTCAATGTCTATAATTCATTCAAGTAAGAAGAACAACATATTGTAAAACAAGGAAGGTGGAAAAACAATGTTTAGACAAGAAAATCACAATCTGATAAACAAATGTCAAAAATCTCCAATGTCAGAAATGATTACGGAAATACAATGCCTTCAGGTATCCCATCACTCAGGCTGGATGCTATTTCATTGATATCTTCTCAGGCCTTACCCCTATGGGTCTTCCCACTCCCCCGTCTCATATGAATGATAGAATATATATAACTATAGATAGATAAACTATCACTAATTTCTCACCCTTGAATTTTGGAACTGCTTACTGATTTGTTGATATTGAAAATATGGAAAGTTTGGATACTTTACCACCTATTGCATTGATGTTAGATTTGAAATCAAATTCCATTCATGTTGTCCTCAAAACTGGATCGAATCCTTCACTCTGTCATTTGTTTCTGTTTCTTCCTATTATGCCTTTCTATGTTGAGAGGTGGTTAAAGCATGGGAAAAGGTCTCGAATGTTGAAGATGATCTATCACTTCTACTTTAATTATTTTCCTAACAAATCTGGAATTGATTTTTCACCTTTGACTTGCTTGAATCTGGAACATTTATCCAAATCGGAATTGTCATTTTGATTACTTGATCTTTGCCCGAAAATCTGGAAATTAACGTCTTTAATTGACACTCTGCCACCTGTGCCTTATTTGAAGAGATTAGATTCCCTTTCCTGAGTTTAAAAACATAATTAGCCTTTTTTTGAATGCAATCGATAATAATAGCATATTGATTGTGACTTGGGAAGGGAAAATTTGGACTTCATTTGGTCGAATAGAAGCTTCTTTTTTTCCTGGCGCTTGGACATGTCTATGTAGGAATCTGGCTTGGGATTCGAATTGGGGATTTGTTTGAGTTGCAGGGTAGGCTTGGATAGGAACAAATGTATGGAAGCCTAGCGCTTCATTATTAGAGGTGCCAAGCATTGTGTAGCAGGTGTAATTGGACCAAAAAGATCATCTGCAGCATCTTTTTGAACTGCATTTAATTGATCTTCAAAATTGTTTATATAAGCATCTGAAACATCTTGCCTTCCTCTGTCTGTTGTTGAAGATGACGAGGGGATTCTTCCTTTGAAAAATAACTTCCAGCAAATGTGTGTTACTCCTTCTTCTCTGAAGGAGTCTTAATCACCTGGACTTCAGACAAATTCCCTTCGACGATAACAGAAGATGAATGCAATTGTTAATGATAGCATATTTATTTGTTGTCAATTGTTTGTGCCAATGAAATCAAGAAAAATACAATGGAAAAGTCTTCATCAAAACCGGAAAACCTTCGCCGATTGGCTTCTTTGCGAGCTTCTTGTTGAAATCTTCCTGTAGTTTGGCTTCCCATAGAAGGAACTAGTTGGTGAAGAGCATCCCTGACAACGATTAGAATGCTTCTTGCAAAAAACAATGGCAAAAAGGAGACTCAAAAGACAGAAGAACAGAACTCTTTGATGTGCGGCTCAAATAATTGCTAAGGGTCGTTTATTTTTAATTGGTTGTTCTTGTTTAAATCCACTTGGCATTCACCCTAGACATTCATTATGAGCACTCCTCCATGTGGCTTGGTTGGCACTTGGCTCTTAGTCTCAGCTTTGACTTGTGTTTGTATGCAGGTACGCTTGACTCTGGACTTTGATCTCAATGCCCGATGGTGGATACACAAGAAAACTCTACTCTGTCATATTCCATCTAAGATGCCCTGTCGATATAAGAAATTTGTAAGTGATAATTTACTGCCAGAGATTTGGGATACATGGTGGTTGGAGGATGAGAAAGTATTTTGAACACTTTCCAAGAAATGCCAGTCATTTGAATACCATGATTCTCGACACATGTCTTCATATTCAAACAATGGTGCCCAGCATTCACAAATACCAATTCAACACACGAAGATATTAACTTTATAGCTAACCCTTGTTTGTATGACTGCAGGTGCGTGGCCTCGAGCACTGGAGATTATCCTTATGGCACAACCAAATTTTTTGGTGGAATTTATAATAAAATCAACCCTTCCTGTATGAGGAGAGTTAAGAGCTTAGTACTACTTCTTCCATATACGATACCGGTGCTCAGGAACAACACCTCTTGGTGCTATGGGAATAACCCCATTCCTGTAACAAAGAGAACATTGAAAAATTAGTATTTGGATACTAACAGTTCCATTGGTACTTTGTATCCTTCCTTAACATTTTTTCCATTGGTGTTGTGATCTATGCATATCCTTTGATGAATTTCCTATAGTATCATGTGTGTCCTAACATCGCTCATAGCTGACGAACTATTTTTGGTGCTGGTAAATTAACGATGACTACGATCTTTGTTGGATCGACCAATAGCCCTTATTTTCATACTATATGGCCCAATAGTATCCCAAACGGTGTTCCAAATATACATTTCTTTATGTTTAGTGATATGTGACACTTTCTGCATCATTCTAGCATCAAGTGTATAACTTCCACATGGTTTTTCAATAGACTACAGACTATCAATTCATCCAGGTATACTTCGAGAAACTGATGGATGCATTCTTTAAATGTTGCAATGACCACTCTAGAGAATATTGTTGGTGCATTCTTCAGTCCAAATTGCATGACTGTATATTGGTAAGATCCCCATTCCATTGCGAAAGTGGTCTTGTATATGTCCTCTTGTGCTATCTTAATCTGATGGTAGCCTGAGAATCCATCACTGAATGAGTAAGCTTCATGTCCCCCCACATTCTCTAACACTTCATCTGTGAATGGTGTAGGGAATGGATCATGTAAGCATGCATAATTCAATTTCCTAGAGTCGACACATATCCTAATGCCTCTTCCTTGTTTCTTGTCCTGTACGACCATTGGGATTATCCATTCTGATTCTTCGACTAGTTTGATTATGCTGGCTTCGAGCATCTAGTCGATATCCTCTTTGAATTTATGTTTATATATGGGGTTCAGTATACATGTTCATTGTCTAATCAATCTCACTTCGGGTCTGAGGGGTATCTTCATCTCTCCCAGTTCTCCTTCTATACCCTTCATTTCTGTAAATGTTGTAGGAAACAAGTTGATGTATTCGTGCAACAACTCTGTGATTCTTTCTACTGTTGACTCATCCCAATAGTCTCTAATGTTGGCCATTTTGGGCTGCTCAGTTGTTCCAATGTTAACTTTATTTACCTTGATTGGTGCAGAGATAAATTTAGATTCTATGGGTGGTCCCTTCACATCTCTTTCGCCTTCTACTTCTTCAATCTGAATGTCATGTGGGTCATCTTCGTCTGGTGCTTTCTCCTATACATGGTAACATGATAGTAGTTCCTTGACTATCTACTTATTCCACTGCTACTCTTCGGTGATAAGTTAGATTTCCAGTTCTTCAATGAATATGATTCCTCTGATATGCTTCAAAGTTGCATCTATGTTGGGGTTCTCATGCTCGAATGAGAAAGTGACGGTAAAGTTATGTTGCAATGTCATCTATGTGGTAGTTCCTCTACGCAATTCCTGATCTGTGTACCAGTTTGTTGGTATGCCCTCTAAAGTGTGAATGAAGTGGTGAGGCCATTCCTATGGTGGTGTCATTCTCCATAGCATTTTGCACTCCTCCAAGTGTTTCGTTGGTGTCCCTAGTTTTTCATATTTCTATTGTTTGTTGTTTGTTGTTTTTCTATTCTGCATCGAACCTTATGTGCAATAACCACTTACATTGATATCAGTTTGTGATAGTCTCCTTGTGTGCGCCCCACCATCTTGCGGGTGTGGCCTTGAGTGCTAAATCCAGTGCTAGTATCCTTTGGTTCTCTAATACTTAGTCTTCATATTGTGTCAAGAATGTTTCCAAATCATTTAGTCCGTAGAAACTGGGTGGTTCTTTGATTTCTATGCCCATCCACCGTATTGTGCGGTCTATTATTGCACATCTTCTCCCAGATACTTCGTGTAGTCTTTGCTGTCAGTTTTCTAACCCGGTGTATGAATCTGTTGTGCATGAAGTGATGCTGCGCCAACTGAGTACCCCATCTGTAGTTGGGTTTACGTAATCCTCCTCGTGCGCAGTTGTTCGGTACAATTGGTCGATCTCCTCTAAGTCCAGGCAAGTGGGTTCTATGAAAATCTCCCCTTATGATGGATCTAGTGGTGCTATGACCCTATAATATTTGGATTCAAATGTCATTTTCCTTGTCTTCAATTTAATTATGGCATGGTTGTCAAATGCCCAGTCCAAACCAAGTAGTGTTGGGTACGATGTTGTTCCATCTACTATTTCGATGACTTCAAAGTCTGCTTTAGTTCACACTCCATCAAGATCTACTATTACTTCTTTCAGTATCTCTATTGGTAGGACTCTATGTTGGTTTTATAGTTTTAATTAGACATTTGATTATCCCAATGTTGGCTCTCCCATGTATTGCCAGGTTTTCTTGGGTAGCACATTCACTTCGGATCCTAGGTCCAGTATGATGTCTCCCATATTGAAATCCCCAATGTTAGCATTCATTCTAAATTCCCTCCTTGTTCTTCTTCTTGTGTGTAGATGATTGAAAATTTTTGGTTCTAGTTGTTGGTATGTCTCGCTGCTACATTTCTCTAGGATGTTTTGCAATATTTTCACAGATGAAGGATCACTTAACACTTTTATGCATGATTGCAAAAAGTCTTTGATAATACTTAGTTGTCCCTTGGATGGAATTCTGTTGGTATGATCCAATGATGGAGACATTTCGTATTCTGGGGCTTCTTGGACTGGTTGTGTAGTAGAAGTCAGCATTGTGTCTTCCTTCTAAAATTCTTGTTTGGCTTCCTTAAAAGTCTCCCTTTCTTTGTGCGCGTCAAATTGTTTTCTCAGTTCAATGTTCTTCTTTACCCATTGATTTTGTGTGGGTTCCTCTAAGACTGTGTCATTTATTGTCTTCATTGCTCCATGAGTGACTATATTGATTTTTTTTCCATCCTCCCTTTCTTCGGCTGAAATCCATTGAACATTCTGATTTTTTTGGTTCCTCGTTTCTTGGATCTTTACTAATAGTGTCATTCATTCCTCTGTCTCGTGATCCGATGCACGACAATACATACAAGTCATTGGAGAAAGTGGGCATTCCCATATGTAATTTCATGATTTCTGATAGTTGTGACATGTGACTGGTCCTCTGCCACATCTGAAACCTCCTCTGGCTCATCCTCCACCTTGATCCTCTGGTGAGTCCCCTCTTGGTGCGTTGTACTAGGGTGCCTGATTGTACTGCGCGATATTGTACTGGGGTTGCGTCGAGTTGTACTGCGGATGCACATTATTGTATGGTTGTTGTGCAGTATTGTGTTTCTACTGCACAGTGTTGTATGGGGTTGGGGCTTGATTGAATTGTGGCGATGCTTACCCAGTCATCATTTCAGCATGTACCTTGTATTTGTCTGATGTTCTTTCCCGCATCATCTCCATAGTTCTACAATCTTTGTCATCATGGTCCGCTGACTTACAAAAGGTACAATATGAATCATTTGGGACTATTTGGTACTTCTACATCATCATGCAGTGATAAGGGTCATGACTCGATTTCTTGCATATTTCTCACCATAATCCTCCCTGCGGTAGCGGGTTTGGCATGCATGTTGCCATATATTGCGTGAATGTTGGACATTTTTTCTTTTGGTTTCCTTTTATCCTACATGTGGTGCACCAAATGGCTTCTTGTTTGTCCTTTTTCTTATTCTGATTCAACTGAAATGTTAGGTTCTTCAAATCCTCCTTCAATTCTTCAATAGCAGGGTCCGTCTACTGGTACTAGTTCTCTTCCAGATACAAGGTTGTCTGTAGAGGCTCGGCCTGCGTCTGAAACTCCTTCTATCGTAAGGGATATTTTAGGTGTGGGAGTAGTGAGTTGAAAAAAAAGTGTCGGTGATGCATCTTGGTAATAAAGTATTTTAACTTCCCCTTCAGTCGCTTGAATCTCTAGTCAATCTCCCATACAGACTCTCCTGGTTTATGTCTTATCTCGATCATCTTGTTCATGTACTGATCCTCTGAGCTCAGCTTCTGGAACTCATTAATCAGTAGCTTCTTAATGTCTTCTAGTGTCCCTGTCATCCTAGGGGAACTATTCATGTCTAGAGTCATGTACCAGTCTAGTGCTTGGTCTCTTAGCATGACCGCTAGCTGCGCAAGTTTGGTATCTTCATCAGTGATTTGTTTTGCCTCCCAGATATTTGCACAAATGAATAAATGATTCTTAGGATCTTTTCCTACTTCACCTTGAAATTCCAGTAATCTGATAGTAGGGTCGTGTCCTACCATTTGAAATATTGAACTGCTACTTCTGTTGCACGGTGTAGATACTTGACTAGTACTGCCTGAATTGGATCCTCCAGTTGTTGCTCCTGCAGTAGATGTACTTCTTGTTGTCAGACTTCTTCTAAACTTCGGTTTTATAAAAGGTGGTGTTATCTTTGTTGTATTGGTCGCACATGATTTTATGGGTTCCACACTGACATTAATATGGAAAGGATGGCTATCTTCTCCTCCCGTTCTTCAGCCTCTTGTTTTCCTCTCATAGGTTATGCGCAGGATTTCCTCAATCTGCTCCATGGCCCAGAGATCCTCTACCTATTCCTCATCGTTTTCCAAGCCCTCCCTCATGGATATAGCTCTCTTCTTAGTATTCACCTTGTATTAGTAGAGTACTCCGCTACGCGTCATTCCTGATGACGCCAAGATCCACTTAATTTGGTCTTCATCCATCAAGATTGAGTCCAAGAATTCCTCCTCCTTCTTGCCTTTATCCTCTCCCTCTTCCATTTATCCTCTCTCTGTCATTGCTTCCCCCCCTTCCCCCATGCACGTAGGGAAGTATAGATGTTTGATTCCATTGTCATTACACCTTTTTTATATAGCAGTATTTTAATAGAAGTACACAATGATCGAATGTACCTTCCATGTGGTTTGTGTAGAAATTATCGCTCTGTTGTGTTGTATGACTTCATTGTGTCGACTACAAACTGTGTGATGAATCCTGCCGCAATGTTGTCAAGCCAAAAATCAACTGCACGGGTGAATTTTTTGTTCACCTATTGTAACTGCTCAACCTGTATTGGGTTCCAATCTAGCTGTCAGATCNTCTCTCTCTCTCTGTTCTCCTTTCGCAAATGGACTAGTTGTTTATGTGCTCGCGTGTTGTATGGGCTTGTCATGAAGCTTATCGAGGGAGCTTCCTCCATGATGCAATTAATGCACCATAACTATGGGTTCAATGCATCTATGGTAGTTTCATGCTTGCCATTACACTTAATTTTTCGTTTCCAGTTGGCGTGTTTAATATGATTTTCCATTAGTCTTTGTCATGCCTTAATTCTGCTTAGTGTTGTCCTGTCGTACTACTTTTGTCGAATTTTCGTTTCCCACTCGTTTTTCTTTGGCATGTAACTATTGCTTTGGATTTTGTTGCATTCATGTTTCGATCATCATGCATCTTTTCTATCTCTGGCATGCTTTGGCCTTTTTTTCTTTTTTTTTTAACTGCGCAGTGGGTGGTCGATTATCTTTGTATAGCTTCAGTCGGCTCCCGTTGATCATTCCTCTGAGGTCTGCGCCTACTAAATCTCTTAATTGTACAGCTCCACTGTCTGTTACATATTTTACCTCGTATGGTCCTAACCAATGCATTCTCATCTTTCTTGGGTGTTGGAATGATTTGTTGTCATGGAAAAATACCAGATCTCCTTCCTTGAAAGTCTTCTTCTTGATGTGTCAATCGTGCCATGTTTTGTCTCTGGCCTTCTGCACTTGTTGATGGAATCCTACCAGGATTCGGTCTTCCTCCATTGTTAATATTTGATTCATTCTTTCCTGTATCGTGCCTCATTCTGTCATTTGTGTGATGGTTGCTACACGTAAGATGGGTACTAAAAATTCTAATGGCACTACTGCTTCTTGGTCGTAGGTTAGTTTGAATGGTATGTTCCCTGTCAAATTTTTGCAAGTCATCCTATACGCCCATAATATTGTTGGTACCTTAAGATTATAGTCGTCCCTGTTGACGTTACAGATATTTGTCAGTGCATTCTCTAAAATTTTGTTGAAGGCTTCTACTGTGTCATTCGCATGTGCGTGATACAGTGTACTTTGTTGGTGGTGAACTTCAAACTCTTTGAGCATCGTGCGGATGGTGTTATTTATGAAGTGCGTACCTTGGTTTCTCATCAAAACTCTGGGGCACCCAAACCTAGTAATTACATGTTCAAATAAGAAGTGTGCAGTTGTCTCTGCACTACAGTATTTTACCGGTGCAGCTTCCGCCCACCTTGTTAGGTATTCCTTCACAGTGATGATGTATCTTGCCCATGTTCTTTTGGCTGGTAGTTTAATTGGTCCCACAAAATATATTGCAAATTTTTCAAATGCCTGTAATGTCACTTGCAGTCATAACGACATTTCGTCCCTTATGTCGGGTTTTTCTACCCTTTGACAGACGTCACATATTCGACAGTACTCTTTTGAGTCTCTATGAATTGTTGGCCACCATAATCCTATGCGGAGTACCTTCTACACGATATATTTTTCTGCATAGTTCCCTCCTTCTACTCCCTTGTGGGCTTCAACTAAAATTCTCAATCGTTCATGCTTTAACACGTACCTTCGTAAAATTCTATCTACGCCCATTTTATATAGATGTCCTGCGATAAGTTGATAGTCGGTTGCCCAAACTACCAGGTTCTTCTTTTGCACAGTGGTATATTCGTGTGGCGTGGTACCTGTGTGAAAGTACTGGATGATCTCTGCGAAGTAGTCATCAACAATCTATACTGAGAATAATTGGGCATCCAGAAAGTTGTCTTCTAAGTTCATGGGTTCTTCTCCATTTTTGATCCGTGATAGGTGGTCAGGTCCTGCATTCAGTTTTCTTGGTTTGACTATTACTTCAAAGTCAAAATCTTGAAATAAAAATAGCCATCGACAGATTCTTCCCCCCAACACTGGCTTGTTGACTAGGTATTTCAAGGCTGAGTGATTTGTAAACATCTTAAAATGTTTTCCCAGTAGGTAGTGTTTGAACTTCTGCAGTGCGTAAACCATAGCTAGGCCTTCTCTTTCCATCATGTTATAGTTATGTTCTGAGTCTGATAGTTCTCTTCTTGATAATGTTATCGGGTGATCCAAGTCTCCTGCTCCTGGTTGTGCTAAGATAGCTCCAAGTGCTATCATCGATGCATCTACATGCACATGGAGTGTCTTTCCCCAATCTAGAAATACTAATATCGGTGCAGTGACCATCTTTTCCTTCAGAGTATCCAGATCATGTTGGCACTCATCGTTCCTATTAGTGCTAGAAGTTGCCCCTAGACTGTTATAGGGTCAATCCTAGCACTCCTTCAGTTATTGCAATAATTTTATAAATAAGAATGTGTTTGGGTTTTGAAAGAAGATGGATCGGGTAGACGGGAGAGAAAGAAAAAGAGAAATGGGCTAAATGTCGATTAGTAAAACACCATTGGGCATGGAGTCAAGTAAACACCATGTTGATCGGAGGCAATCAAATTGTATATCAGATAAGATGTTTTTATATGTAAATGGATAGAAGAATAGGAAATAGACAAAAATTAGAACACCTCGTCAAACCAAGATTCTCTTAGTCAAATAGATGCAACGATACTTGAAACAAAACACATGGATGATAGACAGTCACAGAAAAATCTTTACCGCTCGGGAATCTATCATCCATAAGCTGCCATTGATTCTCAATGTCTATATTCATTCAAGTAAGAAGAACAACAGATTGTAAAACAAGGAAGGTGGAAAAACAATGTTTAGACAAGAAAATCACAATCTGATAAACAAATGTCAAAAATCTCCAATGTCAGAAACGATTACAGAAATACAATGCCTTCAGGTATCCCATCACTCAGGCTGGATGCTATTTCATTGATATCTTCTCAGGCCTTACCCCTATGGGTCTTCCCACTCCCCCATCTCATATGAATGATAGAATATATATAACTATAGATAGATAAACTATCACTAATTTCTCACCCTTGAATTTTGGAACTACTTACTGATTTGTTGATCTTGAAAATATGGAAAGTTTGGATACTTTACCACCTGTTGCATTGATGTTAGATTTGAAATCAAATTCCATTCATGTTGTCCTCAAAACTGGATCGAATCCTTCACTCTGTCATGTGTTTCCGTTTCTTCCTATTATGCCTTTCTATGTTGAGAGGTGGTTAAAGCATGGGAAAAGGTCTCGAATGTTGAAGATGATCTATCACTTCTACTTTAATTATTTTCCTAACAAATCTAGAATTGATTTTTCACCTTTGACTTGCTTGAATCTGGAACATTTATCCAAATCGGAATTGTCATTTTGATTACTTGATCTTTGCCCGAAAATCTGGAAATTAACGTCTTTAATTGACACTCTGCCACCTGTGCCTTATTTGAAGAGATTAGATTCCCTTTCCTGAGTTTAAAAACATAATTAGCCTTTTTTTGAATGCAATCGATAATAATAGCATATTGATTGTGACTTGGGAAGGGAAAATTTGGACTTCATTTGGTCGAATAGAAGCTTCTTTTTTTCCTGGCGCTTGGACATGTCTATGTAGGAATCTGGCTTGGGATTCGAATTGGGGATTTGTTTGAGTTGCAGGGTAGGCTTGGATAGGAACAAATGTATGGAAGCCTAGCGCTTCATTATTAGAGGTGCCAAGCATTGTGTAGCAGGTGTAATTGGACCAAAAAGATCATCTGCAGCATCTTTTTGAACTGCATTTAATTGATCTTCAAAATTGTTTATATAAGCATCTGAAACATCTTGCCTTCCTCTGTCTGTTGTTGAAGATGACGAGGGGATTCTTCCTTTGAAAAATAACTTCCAGCAAATGTGTGTTACTCCTTCTTCTCTGAAGGAGTCTTAATCACCTGGACTTCAGACAAATTCCCTTCGACGATAACAGAAGATGAATGCAATTGTTAATGATAGCATATTTATTTGTTGTCAATTGTTTGTGCCAATGAAATCAAGAAAAATACAATGGAAAAGTCTTCATCAAAACCGGAAAACCTTCGCCGATTGGCTTCTTTGCGAGCTTCTTGTTGAAATCTTCCTGTAGTTTGGCTTCCCATAGAAGGAACTAGTTGGTGAAGAGCATCCCTGACAACGATTAGAATGCTTCTTGCAAAAAACAATGGCAAAAAGGAGACTCAAAAGACAGAAGAACAGAACTCTTTGATGTGCGGCTCAAATAATTGCTAAGGGTCGTTTATTTTTAATTGGTTGTTCTTGTTTAAATCCACTTGGCATTCACCCTAGACATTCATTATGAGCACTCCTCCATGTGGCTTGGTTGGCACTTGGCTCTTAGTCTCAGCTTTGACTTGTGTTTGTATGCAGGTACGCTTGACTCTGGACTTTGATCTCAATGCCCGATGGTGGATACACAAGAAAACTCTACTCTGTCATATTCCATCTAAGATGCCCTGTCGATATAAGAAATTTGTAAGTGATAATTTACTGCCAGAGATTTGGGATACATGGTGGTTGGAGGATGAGAAAGTATTTTGAACACTTTCCAAGAAATGCCAGTCATTTGAATACCATGATTCTCGACACATGTCTTCATATTCAAACAATGGTGCCCAGCATTCACAAATACCAATTCAACACACGAAGATATTAACTTTATAGCTAACCCTTGTTTGTATGACTGCAGGTGCGTGGCCTCGAGCACTGGAGATTATCCTTATGGCACAACCAAATTTTTTGGTGGAATTTATAATAAAATCAACCCTTCCTGTATGAGGAGAGTTAAGAGCTTAGTACTACTTCTTCCATATACGATACCGGTGCTCAGGAACAACACCTCTTGGTGCTATGGGAATAACCCCATTCCTGTAACAAAGAGAACATTGAAAAATTAGTATTTGGATACTAACAGTTCCATTGGTACTTTGTATCCTTCCTTAACATTTTTTCCATTGGTGTTGTGATCTATGCATATCCTTTGATGAATTTCCTATAGTATCATGTGTGTCCTAACATCGCTCATAGCTGACGAACTATTTTTGGTGCTGGTAAATTAACGATGACTACGATCTTTGTTGGATCGACCAATAGCCCTTATTTTCATACTATATGGCCCAATAGTATCCCAAACGGTGTTCCAAATATACATTTCTTTATGTTTAGTGATATGTGACACTTTCTGCATCATTCTAGCATCAAGTGTATAACTTCCACATGGTTTTTCAATAGACTACAGACTATCAATTCATCCAGGTATACTTCGAGAAACTGATGGATGCATTCTTTAAATGTTGCAATGACCACTCTAGAGAATATTGTTGGTGCATTCTTCAGTCCAAATTGCATGACTGTATATTGGTAAGATCCCCATTCCATTGCGAAAGTGGTCTTGTATATGTCCTCTTGTGCTATCTTAATCTGATGGTAGCCTGAGAATCCATCACTGAATGAGTAAGCTTCATGTCCCCCCACATTCTCTAACACTTCATCTGTGAATGGTGTAGGGAATGGATCATGTAAGCATGCATAATTCAATTTCCTAGAGTCGACACATATCCTAATGCCTCTTCCTTGTTTCTTGTCCTGTACGACCATTGGGATTATCCATTCTGATTCTTCGACTAGTTTGATTATGCTGGCTTCGAGCATCTAGTCGATATCCTCTTTGAATTTATGTTTATATATGGGGTTCAGTATACATGTTCATTGTCTAATCAATCTCACTTCGGGTCTGAGGGGTATCTTCATCTCTCCCAGTTCTCCTTCTATACCCTTCATTTCTGTAAATGTTGTAGGAAACAAGTTGATGTATTCGTGCAACAACTCTGTGATTCTTTCTACTGTTGACTCATCCCAATAGTCTCTAATGTTGGCCATTTTGGGCTGCTCAGTTGTTCCAATGTTAACTTTATTTACCTTGATTGGTGCAGAGATAAATTTAGATTCTATGGGTGGTCCCTTCACATCTCTTTCGCCTTCTACTTCTTCAATCTGAATGTCATGTGGGTCATCTTCGTCTGGTGCTTTCTCCTATACATGGTAACATGATAGTAGTTCCTTGACTATCTACTTATTCCACTGCTACTCTTCGGTGATAAGTTAGATTTCCAGTTCTTCAATGAATATGATTCCTCTGATATGCTTCAAAGTTGCATCTATGTTGGGGTTCTCATGCTCGAATGAGAAAGTGACGGTAAAGTTATGTTGCAATGTCATCTATGTGGTAGTTCCTCTACGCAATTCCTGATCTGTGTACCAGTTTGTTGGTATGCCCTCTAAAGTGTGAATGAAGTGGTGAGGCCATTCCTATGGTGGTGTCATTCTCCATAGCATTTTGCACTCCTCCAAGTGTTTCGTTGGTGTCCCTAGTTTTTCATATTTCTATTGTTTGTTGTTTGTTGTTTTTCTATTCTGCATCGAACCTTATGTGCAATAACCACTTACATTGATATCAGTTTGTGATAGTCTCCTTGTGTGCGCCCCACCATCTTGCGGGTGTGGCCTTGAGTGCTAAATCCAGTGCTAGTATCCTTTGGTTCTCTAATACTTAGTCTTCATATTGTGTCAAGAATGTTTCCAAATCATTTAGTCCGTAGAAACTGGGTGGTTCTTTGATTTCTATGCCCATCCACCGTATTGTGCGGTCTATTATTGCACATCTTCTCCCAGATACTTCGTGTAGTCTTTGCTGTCAGTTTTCTAACCCGGTGTATGAATCTGTTGTGCATGAAGTGATGCTGCGCCAACTGAGTACCCCATCTGTAGTTGGGTTTACGTAATCCTCCTCGTGCGCAGTTGTTCGGTACAATTGGTCGATCTCCTCTAAGTCCAGGCAAGTGGGTTCTATGAAAATCTCCCCTTATGATGGATCTAGTGGTGCTATGACCCTATAATATTTGGATTCAAATGTCATTTTCCTTGTCTTCAATTTAATTATGGCATGGTTGTCAAATGCCCAGTCCAAACCAAGTAGTGTTGGGTACGATGTTGTTCCATCTACTATTTCGATGACTTCAAAGTCTGCTTTAGTTCACACTCCATCAAGATCTACTATTACTTCTTTCAGTATCTCTATTGGTAGGACTCTATGTTGGTTTTATAGTTTTAATTAGACATTTGATTATCCCAATGTTGGCTCTCCCATGTATTGCCAGGTTTTCTTGGGTAGCACATTCACTTCGGATCCTAGGTCCAGTATGATGTCTCCCATATTGAAATCCCCAATGTTAGCATTCATTCTAAATTCCCTCCTTGTTCTTCTTCTTGTGTGTAGATGATTGAAAATTTTTGGTTCTAGTTGTTGGTATGTCTCGCTGCTACATTTCTCTAGGATGTTTTGCAATATTTTCACAGATGAAGGATCACTTAACACTTTTATGCATGATTGCAAAAAGTCTTTGATAATACTTAGTTGTCCCTTGGATGGAATTCTGTTGGTATGATCCAATGATGGAGACATTTCGTATTCTGGGGCTTCTTGGACTGGTTGTGTAGTAGAAGTCAGCATTGTGTCTTCCTTCTAAAATTCTTGTTTGGCTTCCTTAAAAGTCTCCCTTTCTTTGTGCGCGTCAAATTGTTTTCTCAGTTCAATGTTCTTCTTTACCCATTGATTTTGTGTGGGTTCCTCTAAGACTGTGTCATTTATTGTCTTCATTGCTCCATGAGTGACTATATTGATTTTTTTTCCATCCTCCCTTTCTTCGGCTGAAATCCATTGAACATTCTGATTTTTTTGGTTCCTCGTTTCTTGGATCTTTACTAATAGTGTCATTCATTCCTCTGTCTCGTGATCCGATGCACGACAATACATACAAGTCATTGGAGAAAGTGGGCATTCCCATATGTAATTTCATGATTTCTGATAGTTGTGACATGTGACTGGTCCTCTGCCACATCTGAAACCTCCTCTGGCTCATCCTCCACCTTGATCCTCTGGTGAGTCCCCTCTTGGTGCGTTGTACTAGGGTGCCTGATTGTACTGCGCGATATTGTACTGGGGTTGCGTCGAGTTGTACTGCGGATGCACATTATTGTATGGTTGTTGTGCAGTATTGTGTTTCTACTGCACAGTGTTGTATGGGGTTGGGGCTTGATTGAATTGTGGCGATGCTTACCCAGTCATCATTTCAGCATGTACCTTGTATTTGTCTGATGTTCTTTCCCGCATCATCTCCATAGTTCTACAATCTTTGTCATCATGGTCCGCTGACTTACAAAAGGTACAATATGAATCATTTGGGACTATTTGGTACTTCTACATCATCATGCAGTGATAAGGGTCATGACTCGATTTCTTGCATATTTCTCACCATAATCCTCCCTGCGGTAGCGGGTTTGGCATGCATGTTGCCATATATTGCGTGAATGTTGGACATTTTTTCTTTTGGTTTCCTTTTATCCTACATGTGGTGCACCAAATGGCTTCTTGTTTGTCCTTTTTCTTATTCTGATTCAACTGAAATGTTAGGTTCTTCAAATCCTCCTTCAATTCTTCAATAGCAGGGTCCGTCTACTGGTACTAGTTCTCTTCCAGATACAAGGTTGTCTGTAGAGGCTCGGCCTGCGTCTGAAACTCCTTCTATCGTAAGGGATATTTTAGGTGTGGGAGTAGTGAGTTGAAAAAAAAGTGTCGGTGATGCATCTTGGTAATAAAGTATTTTAACTTCCCCTTCAGTCGCTTGAATCTCTAGTCAATCTCCCATACAGACTCTCCTGGTTTATGTCTTATCTCGATCATCTTGTTCATGTACTGATCCTCTGAGCTCAGCTTCTGGAACTCATTAATCAGTAGCTTCTTAATGTCTTCTAGTGTCCCTGTCATCCTAGGGGAACTATTCATGTCTAGAGTCATGTACCAGTCTAGTGCTTGGTCTCTTAGCATGACCGCTAGCTGCGCAAGTTTGGTATCTTCATCAGTGATTTGTTTTGCCTCCCAGATATTTGCACAAATGAATAAATGATTCTTAGGATCTTTTCCTACTTCACCTTGAAATTCCAGTAATCTGATAGTAGGGTCGTGTCCTACCATTTGAAATATTGAACTGCTACTTCTGTTGCACGGTGTAGATACTTGACTAGTACTGCCTGAATTGGATCCTCCAGTTGTTGCTCCTGCAGTAGATGTACTTCTTGTTGTCAGACTTCTTCTAAACTTCGGTTTTATAAAAGGTGGTGTTATCTTTGTTGTATTGGTCGCACATGATTTTATGGGTTCCACACTGACATTAATATGGAAAGGATGGCTATCTTCTCCTCCCGTTCTTCAGCCTCTTGTTTTCCTCTCATAGGTTATGCGCAGGATTTCCTCAATCTGCTCCATGGCCCAGAGATCCTCTACCTATTCCTCATCGTTTTCCAAGCCCTCCCTCATGGATATAGCTCTCTTCTTAGTATTCACCTTGTATTAGTAGAGTACTCCGCTACGCGTCATTCCTGATGACGCCAAGATCCACTTAATTTGGTCTTCATCCATCAAGATTGAGTCCAAGAATTCCTCCTCCTTCTTGCCTTTATCCTCTCCCTCTTCCATTTATCCTCTCTCTGTCATTGCTTCCCCCCCTTCCCCCATGCACGTAGGGAAGTATAGATGTTTGATTCCATTGTCATTACACCTTTTTTATATAGCAGTATTTTAATAGAAGTACACAATGATCGAATGTACCTTCCATGTGGTTTGTGTAGAAATTATCGCTCTGTTGTGTTGTATGACTTCATTGTGTCGACTACAAACTGTGTGATGAATCCTGCCGCAATGTTGTCAAGCCAAAAATCAACTGCACGGGTGAATTTTTTGTTCACCTATTGTAACTGCTCAACCTGTATTGGGTTCCAATCTAGCTGTCAGATCTGGTTCGTCACGTGGCTATCTCTCAACCTTAGTATCCACTCCTACAATAGGTGGGGAAAATCACAGAAAAAGACTTCGTGTAAATCTGTAAACATGTATCTATTCAGATATTGGCAAGGTGTGATGCTAGGGTTTCTATTGTCTTTCTGGGAAAATTCTAGCTCTGTGGTTCTCAACTAGCCTTCGATTATTTCTTTCATGGGGTTCCATGGTCTCAACATTCCCTTCTAATGGCTCAACGGTCTTCTGGTTTCACGCATTCTTTACTCATGCATACTATCTCATCTAATCAGTCCTCTCTTGTTCCTCTTAAGACGGAAACAAAACCATTTGTTGGTCTTTTATTGAACAATCCTCTACCTTTTGTATTCGGTTTTAACCTAGGGTTGATATCTTCAAGGGTACCAACAAAGCCTAAAACTATCGGCCCTTCTTGTAAACCAGAAGGCAACACAACACACAGAATGCACTACGCAATCTCACCCGAGATAGATTTAAATGGGTGGCTACAAGACTTAGGTGTTTACAGCCTAGGATTGAGTATGAGATATGGGGTCTGTATTCTGAACCATTTATTATGACTAGCATTACAAACTATTGTTATTCTCTTATAGCTTGAACCCCTTGGTATGTATTCTTGAAATCCCAACAACATTTAACCAAGCAATATAATAACTCATTCATTCATTACACACAACGTTTAACTACTAAAAGTATGACACGGATATGCATTCATTCATCACATTACACAGGTATTACCGTGGTTCACCCCCTCCTGGGCTACATCCACAAAGATTTGTCTCTTGGCTCTTTTATTATTGTAGTCTTGCAATTATCGCGCTGCACTCTTACAACTCTCCTCAAATGGGTAAGATCTATATGAGGCAAACTATATCGCACCAATCTCCTTGACCTATGATCTAATCCTCAGATCTACCTTCCTTCCTCTGCTCTATTTTAGCCGCTTCACAAAAATAATTCAAAAACATTACATACCACATCAATCTATACAAAAGTAGCAAATCAAAACTCTCTATGATACCTGTGTATCTATATTTATACCTATAGGTCTCTTCATCCATTTACACAAAACCTTTCAAAAACCCTAACCCTACTATCGTTAGGTCTTCCTTCTCTGCATGCGTGCATTGTTTCCTTACAGTTGTTGCCTCCTTCTTGCATGCACGTGTGTTGTGCTTCTTACCAGTTGTCTCTTTCCTCTTGCATGCTTTATTTCCCATGATTTCACTTGCATCTATCATTCTTCTTTGTGCACACTTTCTTTCCCACTTTATCCTACTGCCAACANTTGACTAGTACTGCCTGAATTGGATCCTCCAGTTGTTGCTCCTGCAGTAGATGTACTTCTTGTTGTCAGACTTCTTCTAAACTTCGGTTTTCTAAAAGGTGGTGTTATCTTTGTTGTATTGGTCGCACATGATTTTATGGGTTCCACACTGACATTAATATGGAAAGGATGGCTATCTTCTCCTCCCGTTCTTCGGCCTCTTGTTTTCCTCTCATAGGTTATGCGCAGGATTTCCTCAATCTGCTCCATGGCCCAGAGATCCTCTACCTATTCCTCATCATTTTCCAAGCCCTCCCTCATGGATATGGCTCTCTTCTTAGTATTCACCTTGTATTAGTAGGGTACTCCGCTACGCGTCATTCCTGATGACGCCAAGATCCACTTAATTTGGTCTTCATCCATCAAGATTGAGTCCAAGAATTCCTCCTCCTTCTTTCCTTTATCCTCTCCCTCTTCCATTTATCCTCTCTCTGTCATTGCTTCCCCCCCTTCCCCCATGCACGTAGGGAAGTATAGATGTTTGATTCCATTGTCATTACACCTTTGTTATATAGCAGTATTTTAATAGAAGTACACAATGATCGAATGTACCTTCCATGTGGTTCGTGTAGAAATTATCGCTCTGTTGTGTTGTATGACTTCATTGTGTCGACTACAAACTCTGTGATGAATCCTGCCGCAATGTTGTCAAGCCAAAAATCAACTGCACGGGTGAATTTTTTGTTCACCTATTGTAACTGCTCAACCTGTATTGGGTTCCAATCTAGCTGTCAGATCTGGTTCGTCACGTGGCTATCTCTCAACCTTAGTATCCACTCCTACAATAGGTGGGGAAAATCACAGAAAAAGACTTCGTGTAAATCTGTAAACATGTATCTATTCAGATATTGGCAAGGTGTGATGCTAGGGTTTCTATTGTCTTTCTGGGAAAATTCTAGCTCTGTGGTTCTCAACTAGCCTTCGATTATTTCTTTCATGGGGTTCCATGGTCTCAACATTCCCTTCTAATGGCTCAACGGTCTTCTGGTTTCACGCATTCTTTACTCATGCATACTATCTCATCTAATCAGTCCTCTCTTGTTCCTCTTAAGACGGAAACAAAACCATTTGTTGGTCTTTTATTGAACAATCCTCTACCTTTTGTATTCGGTTTTAACCTAGGGTTGATATCTTCAAGGGTACCAACAAAGCCTAAAACTATCGGCCCTTCTTGTAAACCAGAAGGCAACACAACACACAGAATGCACTACGCAATCTCACCCGAGATAGATTTAAATGGGTGGCTACAAGACTTAGGTGTTTACAGCCTAGGATTGAGTATGAGATATGGGGTCTGTATTCTGAACCATTTATTATGACTAGCATTACAAACTATTGTTATTCTCTTATAGCTTGAACCCCTTGGTATGTATTCTTGAAATCCCAACAACATTTAACCAAGCAATATAATAACTCATTCATTCATTACACACAACGTTTAACTACTAAAAGTATGACACGGATATGCATTCATTCATCACATTACACAGGTATTACCGTGGTTCACCCCCTCCTGGGCTACATCCACAAAGATTTGTCTCTTGGCTCTTTTATTATTGTAGTCTTGCAATTATCGCGCTGCACTCTTACAACTCTCCTCAAATGGGTAAGATCTATATGAGGCAAACTATATCGCACCAATCTCCTTGACCTATGATCTAATCCTCAGATCTACCTTCCTTCCTCTGCTCTATTTTAGCCGCTTCACAAAAATAATTCAAAAACATTACATACCACATCAATCTATACAAAAGTAGCAAATCAAAACTCTCTATGATACCTGTGTATCTATATTTATACCTATAGGTCTCTTCATCCATTTACACAAAACCTTTCAAAAACCCTAACCCTACTATCGTTAGGTCTTCCTTCTCTGCATGCGTGCATTGTTTCCTTACAGTTGTTGCCTCCTTCTTGCATGCACGTGTGTTGTGCTTCTTACCAGTTGTCTCTTTCCTCTTGCATGCTTTATTTCCCATGATTTCACTTGCATCTATCATTCTTCTTTGTGCACACTTTCTTTCCCACTTTATCCTACTGCCAACAAAGCTTCACAAGTCAAGTAGAGTATTGCACACTACAACAATAGATCTACGCACAAAGATTTCTCTTTTTTCAGTTCCCAACAATCACAGTTTCAGGTCCCGACAATGGAACCATTTGTTGGCACAAGGGTAGACCCAGGGTTCAATGCTACAATAATGCACCAACAAAACCCTAACTATCAGCCCGTTCGGCAACACCTGAGAAGAAGATTGATCAGGGGATCAAATTTTGCTCAATTTTCAAAGTGCTCGGAATGCGACGAAAACAATGCCATTGTGTTTGTCTCATCTTCCTGATTCTGGTGGTATATTTACTTTCTCAAACGAAATCCGTATGGAGAAGATATTGCGATCTGTTCGCCAAGCCAAACATGCAAAAATTTGATGCTGACTGTACCTGTCCGTACAATCCGTATGGTCTGACGTGGCAGGGCCGTATAGACCGTACGATGGTGACATGGAAGATGCTGATTGGTCAATTATTGGCGAGTCGGATGTTGACACGTGTCCTTGGGTGGCCAATAATAGGAGGACACGTGGCCCAATCCAAGGGTGCCACGTGTCACTCACTGGTTGGCTAAGGAGTTCTATATATAAAATGTTGGAAGCCGTGGGGTTCGACCACCGGACCTCTCCTCCACATAGTGCCTTTGCAAACTCCAATAACCAACTTGCCGCCGCTTATTCCTTGTAATGAATACAGATTGCATTGTATTTATGTTTTTTTNTGTGATGAATCCTGCCGCAATGTTGTCAAGCCAAAAATCAACTGCACGGGTGAATTTTTTGTTCACCTATTGTAACTGCTCAACCTGTATTGGGTTCCAATCTAGCTGTCAGATCTGGTTCGTCACGTGGCTATCTCTCAACCTTAGTATCCACTCCTACAATAGGTGGGGAAAATCACAGAAAAAGACTTCGTGTAAATCTGTAAACATGTATCTATTCAGATATTGGCAAGGTGTGATGCTAGGGTTTCTATTGTCTTTCTGGGAAAATTCTAGCTCTGTGGTTCTCAACTAGCCTTCGATTATTTCTTTCATGGGGTTCCATGGTCTCAACATTCCCTTCTAATGGCTCAACGGTCTTCTGGTTTCACGCATTCTTTACTCATGCATACTATCTCATCTAATCAGTCCTCTCTTGTTCCTCTTAAGACGGAAACAAAACCATTTGTTGGTCTTTTATTGAACAATCCTCTACCTTTTGTATTCGGTTTTAACCTAGGGTTGATATCTTCAAGGGTACCAACAAAGCCTAAAACTATCGGCCCTTCTTGTAAACCAGAAGGCAACACAACACACAGAATGCACTACGCAATCTCACCCGAGATAGATTTAAATGGGTGGCTACAAGACTTAGGTGTTTACAGCCTAGGATTGAGTATGAGATATGGGGTCTGTATTCTGAACCATTTATTATGACTAGCATTACAAACTATTGTTATTCTCTTATAGCTTGAACCCCTTGGTATGTATTCTTGAAATCCCAACAACATTTAACCAAGCAATATAATAACTCATTCATTCATTACACACAACGTTTAACTACTAAAAGTATGACACGGATATGCATTCATTCATCACATTACACAGGTATTACCGTGGTTCACCCCCTCCTGGGCTACATCCACAAAGATTTGTCTCTTGGCTCTTTTATTATTGTAGTCTTGCAATTATCGCGCTGCACTCTTACAACTCTCCTCAAATGGGTAAGATCTATATGAGGCAAACTATATCGCACCAATCTCCTTGACCTATGATCTAATCCTCAGATCTACCTTCCTTCCTCTGCTCTATTTTAGCCGCTTCACAAAAATAATTCAAAAACATTACATACCACATCAATCTATACAAAAGTAGCAAATCAAAACTCTCTATGATACCTGTGTATCTATATTTATACCTATAGGTCTCTTCATCCATTTACACAAAACCTTTCAAAAACCCTAACCCTACTATCGTTAGGTCTTCCTTCTCTGCATGCGTGCATTGTTTCCTTACAGTTGTTGCCTCCTTCTTGCATGCACGTGTGTTGTGCTTCTTACCAGTTGTCTCTTTCCTCTTGCATGCTTTATTTCCCATGATTTCACTTGCATCTATCATTCTTCTTTGTGCACACTTTCTTTCCCACTTTATCCTACTGCCAACAGAGCTTCACAAGTCAAGTAGAGTATTTCACACTACAACAATAGATCTACGCACAAAGATTTCTCTTTTTTCAGTTCCCAGCAATCACAGTTTCAGGTCCTGACAATGGAACCATTTGTTGGCACAAGGGTAGACCCAGGGTTCAATGCTACAACAATGCACCAACAAAACCCTAACTATCGTCCCGTTCGGCAACACCTGAGAAGAAGATTGATCAGGGGATCAAATTTTGCTCAATTTTCAAAGTGCTCGGAATGCGACGAAAACAATGCCATTGTGTCTGTCTCGTCTTCCTGATTCCGGTGGTATATTTACTTTCTCAAACGAAATCTGTATGGAGAAGATATCGTGATCTATTCGCCAAGCCAAACATGCAAAACTTTAATGCTGACTGTACCTATCCGTACAATCTGTACGGTCTGACGTGGCAGGGACGTATAGACCGTACGATGGTGACATGGAAGATGTTGATTGGTCGATTATTGGCGAGTCGGATGTTGACACGTGTCCTTGGGTGGCCAATAATAGGAGGACATGTGGCCCAATCCAAGGGCGTCACGTGTCACTCACTGGTTGGCTAAGGAGTTCTATATATAAAATGTTGGAAGCCGCGGGGTTCGACCACCGGACCTCTCCTCCACATAGTGCCTTTGCAAACTCCAATAACCAACTTGCCGCCGCTTATTCCTTGTAATGAATACAGATTGCATTGTATTTATGTTTTTTTATTGTATTAAATGGAATGGGGGTGGGCCGGGGCTTAGCCCCGACCCATGGTTCCATTGTACACATATAACCGTGTTATAAAAAAATGTGTGCGCGGGTGTGGTTTAACACATATGCCACTCCATTGTATATGTGCGGGGTTTGGAACGTGGCCCATGGTTTTTAATATTTGCATATGCCCACGAGTTGGGGGCGCAGAAGGGGTTACACGGTTGTGTAACCAACTAACCACCTATTTGCCAAAACCACGATCATATGCGCCATATGCCCAGGTGCCGAGGCGGTTAGGGGCTAGCGCACCCTTAACCGTTCTACGGCTGCGCCCGGTGCTGGTTTTTTGCACTTAAATGAGCGTGTGAGCCAGGTTCATTCAAGGAGGGTGCGAATTGTAGAACTAGAGACAGCAAGCTTGAAGAGGGAGACTTCCAGGAGGCCTAACTTCTTCATTTTTCGACCGATTGAGGTGACGAAAGAGCCCAGACAGGGGTTTTGAGACGTTGGGAAGCCATTGGAGCAGTCGGTTTGTCATTTTGAGCATTGTAAGATATGTTTTTGAGAACTTTTGAGAAATTAATAATAATGATCCATTGGAAGCTGGACCAGGAGATGTAGCCCATAAGAGGGGTGAAATCCTTTATCAATTGTTGTGCATATGTGTTTATGTTCAATGATTATGTTGTTGTCTATGTGTAATTTGCATAAGTAATCCTTTAATTTATGTGTTACAAACTGATCCTTTTGGTTTAAACACATAACATTCACTTGCAATAAGTTTTCAAATTTTTCAATTCTTCTTCATTTTTAGATCAAGTTGGTATCAGAGCACTGGTTTTGAAGACTTGATTGTTTGCAAGTTTTGTTTCTGATGCTCACAAGGTTGAAACTCACAAGAGGA
>JZKD02S2128593.1:0-10832 GCA_000966675.3 Picea glauca
TTCTTGCTCTCCTTAATGCTATATTCACTCATGCTATATTCATAGTCTTTAATGCTTATACTCTTAACGATGCTACATGCTCTCCTTAAGGTTATATTCATTAATTCTATATTCATAGTCTTTAATTCTTATGCTCTTAATGATGTTACATGCTCTCCTGGATGTTATATTCACTAATGCTATATTCATAGTCTTTAATGATTATGCTCTTATTGATGCTATATGCTCTCCTAGATGCTATATTCAGAGTCCTTTAATGCGATATTCTCTTCTTTAAGGATAATGTAAACTATTGTCTTGATGCGCCTTAAGACTAATGATGGATTAACCACTTTACTTACGGCTTGAATTTATTAATGGATGATGGATTAACAACTTTACTTGAACCTTTGAATTTATTAATGGATGATGGATTAACAACTTTACTTGCACCATTGAATTTATTTATGAATGATGGATTAACAACTTTTACTTGCGCCATTAAAATGTTAATGTATGATGGATTGACAACTAGATTACCGTTATGCCATTGATTATTGATGTTGCCGATTGAAATATAATTGGTTACCATTGTGCCTTTAATTATCGTTGAGGTAAGATTGATTTTTAACGGTATTCTGTAGCGCCTTACATAATAAAGTCGATATCTCATGCGCCATTTAATTGTTGATGAGTACATGATTAAGTGATTGGGATTTGCGCCTCAAATATAACTAATACTTTCTTTGCGCCTTGGTTTCATTCTGGTCTAGTATGTTTTATGCAAATGATTACCCTTGCGCCTTGTGATGAAAGATCATCGCCAACAAAGCGCGAGTGGAGGACAACTCATCACACTAGCGCATATTTTGAAGTAATTATTTTGAAATTAAGGAGGCGTATCATGCAAACATCATAAAATATTGAAATTTATGAACATATTTAATGTTTTAGAGTTAGATGATCATGTGAGAGCAATGGAAGATGTATTTTCTTTAATGAAGCTGTGTGCAATACATATTCAATGTGTTTGATCTCATCTTTCTATCACAAACATTTATTGTAATAAATCCTTAGTAGTTAATATATTTTAATTCGATAGAATAGCATTAAGGTAGCTTGGAGGGAAATCTCAACGAGCTCGTGTTGTATAAATAAATGTATTTGTTGCCCAAATGAGGTTGTTGATTCTTGTTGATGAAAATAGAGGCTATTGAAACTATTGTAGAGGTTATTTCCATTGTAGCTTAGAATAGTAGAGTTGTTGAAGAGCATTGTATGAATCCATGTACATATCAATTGAATGAATATAATAGAGGATCACTGTTCCAAATGTTTGGTGTTTCTATGTATATATGAATGAATAAATGGTAGGATTTCTATTAATTACGATCTCTGTTATTTCTTGTTCTTATGTTATGAATGCATTTACATGGTTGAATGTATAAATCTATGAGGATTTATATAAGTTTCAATTGTTTCTCTTCTACAAGCGAGTGCAAGGTATGCATAGTGTCCGCAAGGTGTGTGTTGATAGAGTCTGTTTCATCTCAGAAGCTTAGAAGAGATAATGTGAAACTTATGATTGAAAGGAGTGCATAATTGTCCACAAGGTGTGTGTTGACAAAGTCTGTTTTGAATTAGAAATCTGGGAGGGATAGTTTGAAATTGTGTGTAGGCGAAAACACGCTCAGAGTCATATAGTTCAGGAGAAACAATCGAGTATTTGGGAATTGCTGCAAGGAGTGCACAGTCACCCTTCAAGAGTTAAGTTGAAGGAATTTTGTCGCAAGGCATGCACATAGTCAATACTTGGTTAAGTATCGAAGGAGTCATTCTGATAAGTTCGGAGTGTCGAGGAGGAACATGTCCAAGAGAGATAACTTGGAGCTTTTCATTCCGAGAGTGCATAGTGTCCACAAGGAGTGTGTGACAAAGTCTTTTGACTCATGAGCTCAGGAGGAGTAGCTCAAGTGTGTTTGTAGAGGAGTGTGAATAACTGTCGCAAGGCGTGCACAATCATCCCCAAGAAGCCAAGTTGTGGAGGAGAACATTTTGCAAGGTGTGCATAGGCTAAAATTTGATTAAGTGTCGAAGAAAGTGCTCTAAGGAGAAAAACTTCGAAGAAGAACAAGCTCAGGAGGGAGAGAGACGAGAATCCTTCAATAGAGTGGAGCTTGTTGGAGATTCTCCAAATTAACGAGTAAGATCTGTCCAGGAGGGAGCGAGATCATTCCACACCTTCAGATATGGGAGATTCACACAGAGGATAGTTGTGAATCCTTTTGGCATTTCATGGTCCGATGATGTAGAAGTGTTTCACGAGTAGAGGTCGTCGAAGTCACGAAGAAAATCCTAACCATTGGTTGTGAGGAGATACGTGGTGACGGATTAAGGAGTTTGGGAGATAGAGTTTTGGAGGAATTGTGTGGAGTGAGAAGAATCTTCTCGAAGTCATGAAGTCCAAAGTAAATATGGACCATCACATCCAGGTGGACACACGATAGAGATCTGTGTGTTTTGGCGGAAAGTATTTCGGAAGGAAACAAGGGCAGAGGTTACAATATTGCCGAAGCTGGAGTTGCGAAGAGAGTTGGCCCACGGTCACAACCCGTGGTCGTATTGGAGAAGGAGTCTAGCATGGGAGCTAGTACTTGCAAATTGGTGTTGCCAAAAGTGCCAAAGAGTAGGGTTGCGGGTAACTTGAAACCTACAGGTAACATCAAAGAGACTTGTGTTTTGTTAGTTCAGGGTCTATTGGAGGCCCAAAGAGCCAGTTCGGCTAAGGTAAATTGAAGATCCTTGACCTGGAGGTCACATAATCCCTAGGAGGGAAGGGGGGCTGCATCAAATGGTATTAGAGCCACATATTTTAATTATGTAGGAAGGATGTGAAAAGAGGTAGCCTGATATCATCAAGAGGTATCAGATACATCAAGTGGTAGTTGTTTAAAAAAAAATTTCAGAAAAATGTCGCCTAGAAGACGTGTAGAACCACATGTAGCAAATCGAGCTATGGAAAGGGAGATGCGAGAACTTTGTGCACGGTTGGAAGCTATGGAGACAAAAAAAATGAGAGCACCTGATGCTGGAGATGTCAATGATGTAGAGAATGAAGAAGTAGAAGTTGAAGAAGCTATAGTAGAGGATGCTACAGAAGAACGTTTGCTGAAAGAAGTTGTCAAGTTGGGAGCTAGAGCGAAGATAGATATCCCAATGTATGAAGGCAATTTGGATGCTGAAGAATTGCTAGATTGGATAAGGTCGATGGACAAGTACTTCAACTATGAAGATATCGATGAGGAGAAAAAGGTGAAGCACGCTATCACCAGATTAAAAGAACATGCAACATTGTGGTGGGATGAACTCCAGGTTGACAAAAGATGCAAGGGAAAACAAAATATCAAGAGCTAGGATATAATGGTAGCCAAGATAAAGGATAAATTCATACCTAAGGATTACCAGATAAATCTGTTCAGGAAGTTGCAGAACCTGAGACAGAAAGGAATGACTGTGAAGGAGTACACATAGGAGTTCTACAAACTGAACATTAGGGATGGATAGAGAGAAAATGATGATGAAAAAGTTGCCAGATATATAAACGGCCCGAGATATGAAATCCAGGACAAAATCAACATGATTATAGTAAGAAATGTGGAGGATGCTTATCAGATTGCGCTGAAGGCAGAGGAGAAGTTGGCTAGAAAGAAGAGCSATCGAAGCAGAGGAAGAAGTATAAACAGAGGCAAGAGAATTTCMCATGACAAGGTATCAAAGCCCAAGGTTGAGAATGAAAAATTCCATAGTCACTTAGAAAGAGGAGGAATTTCTTGAGGGAGACAGTATGGTGGAAGAAACTYTTTTCCTCGAGGAAGAGGAARAGACATTRTTGTGRGTGGGAAATCCCTCCTAYAGACTTAGCATTTAAGGGCTCTAATCATGCATGTAGAAAATGACMATTTAAAGGCCTCTACTTTTTCCTATTCTCCCAACACAAAACCCCACTTTCATGCAATACAAAGGTGTAAATGAGATTTGGTGACTCTACCTTAAGTCCTTCGTTTGATGTCGATCCCTTTGCTTTCACTTGCTCTTTGATTGCAAGCCTCCTCCCAAAGATGACCTGCATTCACATATGAGCAAACAAAAAGCTGGGAGCATGCATTTCATATACTAATTGTTGGGTTAGTTGTGAAAATATCATAAAATAAATACACAATTTGAACACATAATATGGTGGGATGAAAAAAGTATTCCTTTTTGTATTAATATTCACAAGAGTAAACTTTAAAATATGTGGTCGACACTGCTCCTCGAACCTGGTCCTGGGATCCTCTTCACAATGCACCAACTACTCAACCTCACAATACAATTGCAGGAAATTGGATCAAAGGAGGGATAAATTTGGGCAGAGTTTCTATACTCTTCTTCCTCCTTTCAAATGGGACCCCTACCCCTTCTTTTATAGGCTATAATGAGCTAGGTATTTGGTCAAGTGACTGGCCATGCATGGTCGAAAGGTTTAGTTAGCTTACCCAAAACTGCGTGTTCCGTCGGCAAATTTTCATTTTTTGTGCTTTTGTAGGTACACCCGGGCTGTAGTGGGTTAGAAAGAGTGTACACGTGGGCTGTAGTGGGTCAGCAAGAGTGTACACGTGGGTTGTAGTGGAGTAGGGTGCGTGTACCTTTAAAAAGGTTTTTTTTTTAGAAGAGTTGTTCAGTACTAGCTTGGTAAAGAAGGAATATGAGATGGCCTGATGCTAGGTAAGCATGTATGGTGCAAATTAGGGTTATAACAGATGCCCGCTAATGTGTGAGGTCAGAAGAGAATCTGATGGCCGAAATACATTATCAATCTTTATCAACGTATGAAACCAGTGAGCCCAGGGACCATATTTCGGGAGGTTCCATCTGCAAAATAACAATTGTCTCACCAAGGTGGGCATACTCATGCTTGGAATGAAATAAAATCATGGCTACCAATCAAATACACTGTAGATCCATGTCATATAACTATATAAAGTGTAACCGCGAGCAATACACAACGGATCTACATCTCAAAATAAAAAAGATATACATGTACAGTATCCATCTTCTAGAAGCTGATAAGGCTTGATGGCTGGAGATGAGGTCTTCAGAGCTCGAGAAACAACTTCAAAATCTTTAAAACTCAGGTAGGAGTGTAATATGAGTGTACAACTTCACTACCTAGAGGTCTTTGACGACTCATCAATCATGGACTAGAGAATCTTGATGATCAGACTGAAGGCTTCATTGATTTCAAACAAAGACTTGATTGGACTTTGAGGATGGCCGAGCATGAGGGAAAGAGACAAACTACAGAGGGGCCAACTCAGGCAGCATGGAATTAACATAATTTTATGAGGCAGGAGGCAATGCAAACTCTCCATATGTTTGGAAGAATAACCAAATGGAGGAGGACACAACTCAATGTAGCGGGAACAACTTCCTAAGGTCATATTAAATACCAGGGTTTGACGAACAAACAAAAAGATGTGCCTTATCCAAGGGTGGCTCATTGTGATGCCAATACAAAGAAATAACTTTTCTCTTCCTCTTTTTGGGGTATATTTGATTTTTTTGTCTTTTTCAATAATTTTGGAAAAAGAAGAAAAGAATGCTACGTTACAAAGGAGGAATCGAGTGTCGCAAACATACTAGTTCCAAGCACACATAACATAGGGATGCTCAGGGCAAAGGGACATATGCAAGAAAAGGACACTCGGGAAAAATCCTCCAGGGGCCAAAGGTGTCAAGACGTAGAGGCAAAGTGCTACAGGGCTTGCATATAAGGCATGCTTCAAATGGTTCAATTGAGAGCAACATGGAGCCGACATTAGGCCAAAGACACGAGTGTGTAAATGCGATTAATAAGACACACAATGGTAACATCCTTCTATGTAAGTTTAACAAGACAAGAGAAGGTAAGCTCAATGGTTTTTCATATTTAGAGAGTCTGAAAAACGTAAAAGGAGACTCCAATGGGGTGCCTTTTTCGAAGGTAGTCTAGTCGGTTCAAAAAAGGGGTAAACTAGCACCGACAAGACGTCTATTCAAAACCATTTTAACGAGTGTGATAAAGACAAGATTACTCGACCATTTTTTCATTTTTAAGGAGTCTGAAAAAAGCTTAACTATGGACTCCGTCATGAATGTTCTTCTGGACCATTTTAACAAGTGTGAAAGAATAAGGTCACTCGATGATCTTTTCAATTTTAGGGAGTCTGAAAAGGTCTTAACTATGGACTCCGTGGGGGTTCCTTTTTCGTAAATTTAGTTCCTCAGGCCCAAAAAAGGGGTAAAATTATACCCGAGGGTACTCTTCTAGGGACCCGAAGCCTCTAGAGTACACCTTTGTTCGTACAGTTGACCGTCTGGACCAAAAAAGGGGTAAACTACCACCGGATAGATGTGACTTCAAATTTCAGTTTAATGAGTGTGAAAGGCCACAAGATATGTCGACAATCTTTTCATGTTTAGAGGGTCTAAAAAGGGCTTAAAAGAAGACCCGTTGGGGGCTACAACTCATGTATGAAACTGGTTCAGGTAGAGCCCGCTGCTAGGATCATACCAAGAGTCTCTTCGATAGTCAATTTGGAAAGTCTCACAAAAGGGAAGAAAACACAAACCACGGTGTAAGTCCTCTTGTGGTATAGAAACCATAGTAATGGCTTCAAGGATAGCCTCATCTGAAGGCAATTCAAAATACGAGAAATCATGCAAATGAGGGTCGACAGTCCCAAAGGGTGAAGTAAACTGACCATACTCCATATGACGATGGAAGTTCTGGCCAGGACTGGCAGAGTCTATCAACGAAGAATCATGAGCACGAGGGATTGAGGATCTGCAAATAACAAGATCAAACTCAGAAGGATACTCAAGCCCACTTGGACCAAGAGAGGGAAGCAAGGCTTCCCATGCCCCCATTGGATGAACCAATGGATCAATTGTTGAGACCAAGTCTCAAGAGGGAACACATGATTGCATCGGTTCCTTATCAGAAGCAATTGAACACTAAGGATAAGACACCACATAATTAACCTGTGGCAGGGTAGAGTCTACATGAATGCTAGGAACATATAAAGGGGCATTCTGAAATAATGCCGAATTAGGATGGTGATTATCATATGCCAGCTGGTCGATAGTGGCAATGCTTCCATTGTGAGGGAAATGCATCACCCGAAAGAGCGTAGACACTACAACATTCATAACATATACATAATCACGCTCGAGAAGCATATTGAAATCTAATGGGCCTTGCACCACTATAACATCAACAAGGATAGTCTTCCTGCCTAATGAGATAGGAAACTGAGGAAGAATCCCCAAATATTCACTAGGACATTTGTCAAAATCCAACAACTCATGTGAAGCAGACACAATCTTGGGAGATCCCAAGAATTTCCAAACCGAGGAGGATAAAATACTTGCAGAGGCTCCCTCATCCACACTACATTGATAAATGTTTGTTGAATTAACCTCAACCCTTATTTGAAAAGGTGTGGCAGAAGGAAGACGAGGCTCAACAAGGTCATTCCAGTCAAAGGAAACCATCCTAGGGCTTGGAGGGGGTGTGCTCGGAACGAACAAAATGCCCTCTTGTTCTAAAAGTATTGAAACAGAAATGCTAAAAACATAGTCGGTAGACACGCCACTCCCCAAAAGAAGAGTGAAATCATCCGATGACTGCATCGGCATGACCACTTTCGTAACCAATGGCTGAATAGGTTGCGAGACTACATGGTCTAAAGGCACCTCAACCCCCAAAAGAGGAGTGGGATCAGTCGATGACTACATCTACATGACCACTTTCACAACCAATGGATGAATAGGTTGAGAGACTACATGGTCTAAAGGCACCTCACCCCCCAAAAGAGGAGTGGGATCAACTGATGATTGCATCGACGTTACCACTTTTTCAACCAATGGCTGAATATACTATGAGGAAACCTCAGCATAATCAGAATCAAAAGATCTTGCAGACAGGGACCACAATCTTTGTACCTCTGGAATGCCAGGGCATAAATGGGTAAGGTGATCTCCCTTGCAAAGCTTACAAGGGAGCTTAGGCTTATGTCCTATCCGTCTAAGTTTCTCAACATAATCAATGCCCCCAACATGACTGGTAGTGGCTGGGTTCACATCTCCAACATGACTTGTAGAGGTTGGTGATGGGTCGATAACATGACTCGCAGAGGCTACAAACCTATTGCCAGTATGACTAGCAGGGACTGTAATTTTTCCTCTAGCATGACTTGCAAAGGGTGGGTGATTTCCCCCAGCATAACTTTCAGAGGTTGGGTGCTAGTCTTCAACATGACTTGCAGAGGTTTTCGAACTATCTCCAACATGACTCACAGAGGTTGGTGATTTCTTCTTCCTATTATTTCTCTTTCTATTTCGTTTAGACTTCCGGTTACTCGTAACTGTACTTTCCCTAGAGGCGGGAGAAGGAGGAGGAGAAGACTTTGCTAATGAAGAAACATCAACATGGTGCCCATGACATAAAGTTCTTAACTAAGAAGCGTCAAGAGAATTTGGGACATTTGGAATGGTACCAACCAAACCGGTAATCCCACATTCAACCTAGGAATGTACAAAGTGGCCATCAAAGGGACACCAACGTTTTCGAAGAAAGGAAAAGCACAAGAATCCCCTTGCGAAGGGGTTCCTTGGTTGGTATCATTGGGAACTTTAGCCATGAATATCTTATGCACAGGTTCTCCCTTTGCGGGATCGTTCAAGTCCGTAAAAGTCTCGCACACTGACTCTGAAGAACCAGTGTTATCAAAACAACGCCTATAAAGAGGCGGCTCCACGTTTCTAAGCGGAAGAATGAAAAGTATTCTCAACTAGCGGAGTGGGCAGTCTACCACCCTAGGTCAGAGAGCCAAAGCCACAACTGACTAACTCACTATGGAAAACTTGGGAGCACAAAGCACACACTAAAATTTCCTAAAGGAAAATCAAACAAACGACTAACTAGTTGGAAGAACAGTTACACAACCAACACTAGAGCAACTTACCGGTGAAAGTGCAACTCAAATATGGAAGCACCCTCCGGGTATACTCTGCAAAGTGTTGCCCGATGTTTTCCCTAGGTACTGTGGTATACCCCCATGGTCACCTGTGTAATTCCCTCAAATAAAGGCAACTAGGTTTCCAGCTCGTGAACAATCACCAGGTGGGTACAGTCGACAGTCAGGTGGACCACAATGAGCAGGGTATCAAGCCTAAAACCTATCAAGGGTATCGAAAGCAAGTGTTCTGGAAGATGAATGAGGACCTTGAATGGATTCGAGACCCACGAAGCTCTGTGGCAAATGCGATCAACGGAATCCCAAGACAAGTCCTCTATATGCGTTCCCCACTACGCTTGGTCCGACTTTGGAGGGGTTATCTCCGCTACCTTTCCGCACGCGACCTCGTGTTTAGCCCCTATGTTAGAGGGGGTCCCGGATAATTTCCACGTTACTAGACTTCTACACTCCTTAGCATAGACTCGTATGTTTGCTTTATAGCCTTGAAGAGTTTCCTCTCCAACCTAAATCAAGGCTCTAGCCTAATCTAGTTGATGGACCCTACAACCATAAAGTCTAGTAAATTTTAATTAGCGTTCTTTTTGCTGGCTTGATTTACTCAAAAGGGTACGATAGTGCAACTGATGGTGTTAAGACTCTTGCAAAAAATGATGAAACTTATATGAACACTGGAAAATAATGATTATATTTCTTATTTTTTTTCCTTTTGAAATGCTTTTAAAATTAGAAGAAAGCACAACACTATGCTAATTTCTTTTTCTTTTTCAAATAACAATGCAAAGAAAATGCCAGGAAAGAAAGAGATCTAACAAACTAAGTTTTTTTTTTTTTTTTTTATATTTTCTTCCAATCAAATAAGAAATAACAAAATATTCTAAAAGAAACCGATGAATGCATGATTCATGCCCCCCCCCTGACCATGAGGGGGATTTTTTTTTTTTTAAATGCAACTCATTTTTCTTAAAATTTCAAGCTAAAAATAAGTTAAAAAAGCTACGAAACACAAAAAATATTTTAAACGAAAAAACAAGCTATGCTAGAATACAACCTAGGCTAAAACTTCTTATGACAGAGACCAAAAAGAAACAAGAAAAACTTGGGAAGTAAAACCTTGACAGGGAAGAGGATGATTGCCTCCTCAAAATTTTCTAGACAGACACGCGACTGTCACTTCAACAACCAGCATATGCACGCGGGCTACCCAAAGACAAGATGTGTATGCACGTGTTCATGCCCACTATAGGCCGTGTGTGCTTCTGTTTTTCCTCAAAAAAGGAGGACAAGCAGCTAAGCTTAGGCAGGGAGTACTGGTATTGAAAACCAAAACCCCTTAAAGGTGCAAAAACTTACTTTGACAAAGAAGAGGCAATAAAAATTTAGCAAAACAAAGCTAATCCTGAGGTTTTTACCTGGCTATGGAATGTTCAATTAGAGACCTAGAAGGACCCAAAAGATCCCTGAGAAGGATCACTTCTATAGGGGAGAGGATGACTACCTCTTCCTAAGAAGGATTTCTTGGGTTCTCAGACACACAACTAGCACTTCATCAGCAGGTGTACATACACGGGCTGACTAAAGGTAGGGTGCGTGCATACGTGGGTTGTCCCACTACAGGGAACGTATTCCTTTTAAGACTCTAAAAAATAGAAAAGAAATAGTCTGGTAAGCAGAGCAACGAAGACTGGTATTGAGAACCAGAACCCCTGAACACTCAGACTTCTTGCAGAAACTCAAAAAAGGTAGTAAAACCAATTTCAAAATACCCAATAAAAAATCCCCAAAGAACCCTAG
>JZKD02S2128593.1:14244-27563 GCA_000966675.3 Picea glauca
TTGGAGAGATTTTGGTGTGAATCTCTTTGGAGTTCGTCAGTTTTGGAAGAAGGTTTGAGGTTTGACTGAGGTTTTCAGGATTTAGGGTCACATTGTAGTAGAACGACTAGGAAGGTTTGAGTAATGGTTATTGTTGCATATTTTTGTAAGCGTAGTGCACAAATGTAAGGAGACTATAAATGACTAATATGAGAAGACATTCGTTGTGGATGTAGCCTGGATTTGGGTGAACCATGCTAAAACTTGTGTCTTGATGTGATTTTATGTTTGTGATATGGATAACATAAAAATTTTAGTATTATGAATATGTTACTGATATTGCGTAGTGATGATGAAATCTTAGTATTCTGGATGTGTTATTCATATATGTTGTCATAATGTCTCACACTAAAGTAACTAGTAAATAAATGAATGTCAAGTAAAGTAATATCACACATAGGGTATGTTGCATGATAAATTGACTATTAAGTGATGAAAATGACAGACACATTCAAAACATATTGAATGCCTCACTTCCCCTCATCATTGTAGAAACTTGGCTCCTGTAGCCCCTCTAGATGCCTTGGGTGAGACTTTCACTTTCTTTCAGGTGATGCCGAAAGGGTCAGTGTCTAAGGGTTTTGTTGGTGTAATTATGATTAACCCCAGGTATGCCCACTACACACGAAAAAATGGTTCTGTTTCTAGGATCATGATTTGTAATTGAGGGAAATGTTTTTGAGGCCGAATAAGGAAGAGATCATAGAATGGTTAAGGAGGAAGGAGAATTTTCCAGAGAACATAATAGGAATCCATGACTCAATGATGAATAATGGTTGCAAAGGTATGTGTTTACAGACCTTCATGAAATATTCTTTGGTGAATTTTTGATAATTTTGACTGAATGGTTAGAAAGGCTAGTGGAGAATGTTGGAAGATATCGAGCAGAGGCTTTGAGAAATTGGACTCCTGAATTGATTAGACAGCTAAATACAATAAGTAATAAATTTTATCGCGTGGCTTATTTTTGGTTGAATAATATACTGAGGGGTTGCATTAAAGAGTTTGCAATAGATTTTACCTAGTCTTATAGTGTCCCAGAGAGGGAATTCTTCAAGGGTCTGCACAAAATATTTTTGAGTGCAATTTCTACCTAGATAAAAATGTTGTTTTGCAACAAGAATTCATGAAGATGGAATCTGATTGCTAGGATCCTTTAAACACATAGGGGGACTGGGGGATGACCAGAGGATGGTCTGAGAGTGGAAATGATGAATAAAGAATGGATGGAATGAGGATTTTGAGAGAGGAAGAAAGTGACTTAGACGGAGATATTGGAGTGTTGTGTTGTTGTAAAAGGCTTAGGTATAGTTAGAAGGATATTGTGGTTGAGAGAGAAGAGAACCACAAAGTGTTTGATAAAAGAGATTCCAACGTAGTGCTCCAGATCACACTGTATAGAGAAATGAAAGAGAAAGAAAAGGATGCTCATTGCAGTCTAGCAGAAGAAGGAAGTCCATATCATATTGTAATCTGTGTCAAACCCATGACCTCATGTGCATCACCAATATCTAAAACAAAAGATGAAACTTTTTCAAGAGAAATTGTAGTTAGTGGAGGAAGTCATAATAGTAGTCATAATAGTGGAAGTAGCACAACAAACTAAAGTCAGTCAACATCACCAAAGGTAAGTACTTCACAAAATACTATGGCAGGAATAAATAATACATTAAGAATTCCCAAATTCTAAGGGGTGGGGTTGGAAGACCCCGATAATCATATGTTTGTATGTGAAACGATATGGACTGTGAATAAAGTCCAGGATGAGGAAACCAATATTGTAAAGTTAGAAATGATGTTCATAGGTCGTGCATTTTTATGGTACATGAATTATCAGACTACTACACTGACAGGATAATCAAGGACATTGGAAGAGATTGGACAAGCTTTGTTAAAGGAATTTCAGAAGCCAAAATATGAGTCACAATATATCACAGAGATGAAAGAAATTAAGAAAATATAGAATGAGACAATATGGGATTACGATAAGATATTTAAAGATGTGATGGGTAGATTAACATTTCAGATTCCTGATGAACAACATAGAGAATGGTTTATTGTAGGCATGTTGTTGCACATTCATTTTCCTCTAATACAACAAAAGGTCACATTGCAACTAGAAACACTAGAGATTGAGATGAAGTTAGAAGTATCTCCTGTAGGAGATGGTGTAGGAATGTCATAGGCTTTTTCACAGTTGGTTGTGCTAAGGATTCAAGTTTTAGAAATAAAGGAGGAAAAGGAAAAACTCGAACAAGTTTGGTGTATTACATGTAAGACAAAAGACCATCGTAAAGACAAATGCCCAACATTTGTGTAGTATATGGCTATAGGATCACCAAACCCATTGGCAGGAGGAGTGGGATAGTTTTAAATATGCAAGACATGGGGACATCATCCGACTACTTGTCCATCATTACAAAAGTACTAGAGTACACCCATGAATTTGTTCTGTAATTTTTTCAATTTTGTAGGACACGATGAGAAGGATTGTCGTGCATTCGACTTAATGAGATAATGCACTACAGATGCCTACATAATCCAAGAAGAAAATGTCACAGCAGGAGGAGGAGTTGAACAATACAATACTCCAAGAGGCTTTAACTAGGGTGGATGAGGAGGATTTGGGAGAGGTCAAGGTCGAGGAGGATTTGGTAGAAGAGGAAGAGGACCAATCATTTGTCACAATTGAAATCAACTAGGATTTTTGGCGAGATATTTCCTAAATCCTTGCACAAAGTGCACATACTATAGAGCATTGGACCATGCGATGAAGGATTTTAATCAACTGATAATGAAATGGCAAGAAAAAGGCAACCAAAAACAGAACCAGAACATACAGATGATAGCAGTCGAGAAGCATGATGATCAACCCAAAATAGAAGTTGTAATGCACGAAGGAACAAGAACTGGAGCGGTTGTGACAAAAAAGGGAAAGGGGATCGAGCAATGGATAAGGAAAGTGGTTGAGCCTATGCTAGAATTTAACCCACATAAAGAGAAAGAGACATATCAGTAAGCTAGGAAGGAAATACTAGGAACAGACTGGATATAATCAATGCCAAATGCACCACCAGTATATGATGTGCCATTAGTTTATGATCGCAACATTCTAGAAAGGTTAGTCGAGAAGGTAAGCACTTTGAAATATTTTCTAAATAGTTGTTTAGAGATGATGAAGGACGCAAAAATGTTGAATGCACTGCATGGGATGATCGATTAGTGCACCCAAGAAAGAGAAGTACCTACGACATAGAGAGTAGTGAACCAAGTATTGTGCAAGAAAAGGAAAAACAAATAATTATTATTGAGTGTCTAGAGAGGAGAGTATGACATGGATAATGTCATTTTGGACTTAGGATCATATGTAAATGTTGTTCTAAGATATATGTGGGAAATGATGGGGAAACCAAAGTTAATTTGGTCACTCATTCAGTTGAGGTTGGAAAACCAACATAGGATAGTATTGATTGGGAGACTATTGGGGGTAATTTTTAACATAGATGGAGTTCACAACATAGACAAATTTGAGATCATTGAGATCGTGGATAAAAACTAGCCATATCCAACATTGATCAGACTAGATTGGGCCTTTGAAAAATAGGTGATTATTATTTTGAAGAAGAGAGAAATTATTTTTGAAGGAGGAGGCTTAAAGGTCACTACACCGTTAGACCCCACAGAAGCAAGAAGTTATGTGGAACTTGCCATAAAATAAATTGATAATCTGTATTATATGAACACGCACATGGATGATTACGTCAATCCTACTTCAGATGGTGCACTTAGATGGAGAAGCATTATCTCTCATACATCAGATTCAGAGGAAGGACTTGAACATTGGCAACACAAGTTGCACGAAGTATCGACCAGAAGATGTGCTCACATTACTTTCTCTTTGCATTGGATCATAATAGAGGTATGTGATGCACCAAGGTTTGATGGACTAAATGATGTAAGTTGCTTTGTAAAATAATTTTAGCTGTAGATACCTAAACAACAAAGATTGTTGGAAATATATGTTACACTGAAAGCAACCCCAGTAAGATGGTGGGATACACACAAGGAAGGAATAGGGGATTGAAAGCACTGTAAAATGCTGTTGCAGATTAGGTTTGGAATAGAAGAAATTACACAAAAGCATACATGGATGAACAGTTCGACATATCATGTTGCACAATGTATGACAACTTGGGGATAGGTTCCAAAATAGGAATAGATGCACACATTCATACATACACTTGAGATGGTTCCCAAGAATTGGTATCTAGAACTAGAAGGGCGAAGAGGGACAACAGATTAGGAAGAGCTCACCCAGAATTTCAAGGTAACATTGAGTATTGAAGCCGAGTCACCCTTAGTTGATGCAGATCTACAAGTAATTAGAAGTAATATTTTTATGGAAGAAGATCATATAGAAATAGTACCTGCATGTAGTGTGCACAGAGAATCTACGACAATCCATGAAATACTGGAACGTTACAATGTTACTAAGGAATATCGAGAAGAAGACCCAAGAAATGTGCAAGAACCAAATATTGAAGGGGACTCGTGAACACGCAATAGAAGGTCCAAAACTCGAATGTGATGCATATGTGAATACATTAAAAGTGAACAAAGTGAATCTTGGCATGAAAGAGAAACCTAAGTTCGTGAATATTGGTGACTATTGGAACAATGAGACTGTTGAAAAGATTGCAGACTTATTGCGTGAGTATCAAGGTCTCTTTACGACAACCTTTTCAGATATGAAGGGGATAGCTAGGGAATTAAGAAAGATGAGTATCTCGTTAAAACCAGAAGCTAAGCCAGTAAGACAAAGAACTCACCGGTTGAATCCAAAGAACAATGAAAAAGTGAAAGCAAAGCTTAATAGAATGATAGAATCTAGTATCATTGAGCCCATCACAGAGTTCGAATGGATAATCCTAATGGTAGTTCAAGATACAAAAACATGGGGTATTAGAATTTGTGTATACCTAAGGAAATTGAATGATGCCTATTTACATGACCTTTTTTCGACCCCCTTTACATACAAAGTGTTATAAAACGTAAGAGGGAAGGAGGACTACTCGTTCACTAATGGATTTTCAAGATATCATCAGATCAAGATTGTGCCAGAAGACATACATAAGACAACATTTGTGACAGAATGGGGAAGCTACCAATACACATTGATTCTATTTTGGTTAAAGAATTCACCTTTTGTGTTTTCTAGAGTAGTTGTTGAAGCCTTTCAGGAATTTATTCATAAGTTTCTTGAAGTTTACTTAGATCATTGGACCGTGTTTAGATTATAATATCATATAGAAACTCTGCGGTTGATTCTTTATAGATGTAGACAATACCATATATCATTAAATTTGAAGAAGTGTATTTTATGTGCACTGTTTCGAATATTGTTAGGTCATGTGGTATGCAAGCAAGGTTTGTTGGTTGATCCTATAAAGATAGTGATGATTGTTGATTTTCCACCACCTACATCAGTAAGACAATTGAGAACAATGTTGGGTCATACAGGATATTATAGGAAATTTATTAAAGGCTATGCACAGATTACAAATCTGATGGAAAAGTTATTAAATAAATAAGCTAAGTTTCAGTGGAATGAAGACTGTCAGCATGGTCTAGACGTATTGAATCATATGTTAGTAATTGCACCCATTCTGTGTTCTAGGATTGGAAGAAAGAGTTTCACATCCATGTGGATGCATTGTCGATAGTGCTCAATGCAGTGTTAGCCCAACCAGGAGAGGGAGAGTTAGACCATCCAATTTACTTTACTAGCAGGAAGCTGTCAACTGTTGAGAATAATTACACAATGACAGAAAGGGAAGGATTGAAAATGGTTTATTCCTTGCAGAAGTTTATACTCTACTTGTTGGGGTCCCATTTGAAGATGTATGCAGACCACTCTGCACTGAGATACCTAGTGAACAAGTTAGTGTTTGGGGGGGGGGGGAGAATTTGCATATGGTTATTGTTATTCTCGGAGTATGAATTCAAAGTCATTGTGAAGCTAGGGAAACTAAATGCAAGACTAAACCATATGTCACGACTACTGATAGGGGAATATGCAGGGAACCTAGACAATAGTTTACCAGATTTACATTTATTTTCAATTCAAATGGTAGATGACTACTTTACAAAAATTGTCCAATTTTTGAGTATAGAAATCGCTCCATCCGACATGATAGTAACACAAAAGAAGCAATTAGTGGTTAAAGCAATGGATTATCAGTTGATCATAGGAAATCTATATAAGTTAGGCATATGTGGGATACTGTGAGGATGTGTATTAGAACATGAAATACTAATGATCCTAGTAGAGGCACATAATGGAATTGCATGAGGTCATTATGCAAGAAAGGAACAACTTAGAAGATCTTGCATGCAGGGCTATGGTGGACCACCCTCCATAAGGACGCTAAGGAATATTTTTAGAGTTGGGATTCTTGTTAGAGAGTAGGAATGATGTTGCGAAGGGATGAGATTCCTTTGAATCCGCAAGTCACCTTGCAAGAATTTGAAAAATTGGAAGTAGATTTTATCGGACCAATTAATCCACCGGCAAGGAGATCAGGAGCCAGGTACATAATTACCATGATAGAATACTTGACAAGATCAGTAGAGGAAGAACAAATTATATATTGCAGCTTAGAGACAGTTGTGTGGTTCTTATTTGAGAATGTATCTACAAGGTTTGGGTGTCCTAAAGTAATTATGAGCAATCAGGGAACTCATGTTTTGAAAAATACAATTGCAACATTGACAGAAGAATTCCATATTCAACATCAAAAGATATCTTCGTATCACCCTCTAGCAAATGGAACTGTGGAGGCCTTCAATAAGATATTGGAGAATGTATTGACAAAGGTATGTATTGTAGGATGAGATGAATGGGACTCAAGGATTCCTACAATGCTATGGGCTTATAGAACTACATGTAAGAATTTGACAGGTTAGACACCCTTTAGATTAGAGTATGGTCATGAAGCAATCGTGCCCATGGAGTATCTTGTTCCAAGTCTACGCCTTGCTGCGATGACATACCTTATGGATTCCGGTGTAGTTACTGGTATTAGAGGAAGACCAATTTGTTGTAGTGTTCCATAAACAAGTACATAAGGCACATGAAAAAGAATGGCATGACATACACAACAAACAAAAGAAGTTCTAGATAGGAGATTTAGTATTTCTCTATGATGGTAAGTTCTTATAGCACCCTGGGAAGTTTAGGACTCACTATATAGGGCTATACATGATCAGATATGTGACAAAAGCAGGTGTTGTGCAGCTAGGGTAGTTGGATGGACAAGTCGTGGAAGGACTAGTTAACGAGATTCAACTGAAATTGTATAGGGACAGTCTTCTTTCCATGCACTAGGTGAATTGCATAGGCAATTTACCATATAAATTTTATCATAGTGTACTATAGAAAGAAAATATAGAAAAATAAAGAAAAAGCAAGAAAAAACAGGAAAAAACAAGAAAATGGTTCATGGAAGAAGTAGAAAGTTGAAGAGTCCAAGAATTTAAGATTAGCAGGTAAAAAGGAAAAGTAGGAAAATGTCCCAAAAGAGAAAGAAGAAAGAAGAAGAGTACACAGATGAAGGAATCATGTTCGAGCAGAGAGATGAGATCGCATCGAGAGAAGAGCTCACATAGAGAGAAGAGATCATGTAGAGAGAAGATATCACATAGATAACAATTAAGATAATTTAAGACAATCCATGACGGGACATGCAATCAAGAGATACCATGATGATGAAGTAGTGGTGCCACAACCATAAATGCAGATTGAAAAGAATATTTTGACAGGTTGGAGAATCTAACGGATATTTCTCCAAAGATATAGAGTTAATGAAGCATTACGACAGGTAATGAATGCAAAGAACTAGTGAATTAGATGGAAAGTTTAGGCACAAATGGAATCTAACAAATGACGGTGAGGTATAAAGAAAGTGAAGGGTCGATGGGGGAAGGTTATTTCCAGTTATAGTTCACATAAAGAGTCGAGTTGTATATTCGAGTTGCATATCCCAGTTGTACGTAGAGAACAATTGTAGAGGAAGATGACACCACCCAAGACAACGAATTCAACATCAATACCAAAGAAACAACAAAGTCAACTAACAAAAACACCTGTAGTTGAAGAGACACTTGAGGCATCCTCCTCAACGTTGAGATTCCCCATGGATTACATACCACCAAGAAATCCATCCACAAAAATAGTCACAAATGATAGTGGTAAAGCCACAAATTTTGGATACGAGGTTGCAAAAAGAAGGAATTATGAACTTATTTGACATACCACACTTTGGGAGGTGTAAAGCTTAATGATTGCGTAAAAATGTTGTTGAGTTGCATCCATAAGGGGATACTTGTGGCTCAATAGGATGGTCTCAATTGATACATACTTGATCATGCACATTACCGGCCTGTCGTCGCAAGGGGAAGACCCCTCATTGTTGTTATTCGAAAAGAAGAATGAGAAGGCTCTATTAGAGAGCATGAAATAAAAGTTTCACACAATCCGAGGAAAAAAAATTTATACGTAGAAAGCATATGCAACCCGGCAATACAGTTTGTGATGTAAGCATTAACTTGTGAATTGTTAAGAAAGTGTCGAAAATACCAAGTACCAACAACAATAATAACGACAACTAAAAAAGTCCATTGATGGAGTCGAGATAAACTAGGTGACATTCTTACTCATCTAGTTCTTGATTGATCATGAAGAGGCATAGGATAAAGGCACTGAGTTCCACTATGCTTGGCTATTAATTCTAGTTGCACTATCAACATGTAGGGAGCTAGATGATACATAGTTTTTGGGAGTCAAGGATGAGCCATGTCTAGCTGTGTGATATCAGAACTTATGGAATACTACACACAAGTTACGATAGATGGACACCAATGTTTTCTTTTATATTTATAAAGACACCATTAGGTAAAGCATTGATAGGACACCGTGCATACCACCATAGGTTGTCGATGTGTATAAGGAATTTGCATGCTTTAAGGCAGGGCACCATAATATGTATGTACAAGCAAAAAATGACTTGGATCAGCAATGGATGCCCACACAGTACAGGTTAACTGAGGATGAGATAGGCGATATCATGGTAGATTGGGACTATGAGTGGAATATTCCACCAGCGGAAACAGGCCCCTCGGTGAGACAAAACCCTGAAGTGGAAGATATATCTTATGAGCAAGATGAAGAAGCACTACCAAGAGGAAGAAATGACACAGAAGAAACAACCTAGAAGAAAACACCGCATAAAAATAAGAACCGAAAAGAACCATAGACAAGAAAATACATACCACAACGGACGAAGCGGAAAGCCATCAACGAAGTGGCCATCCAAGATTTGATAGAGGAAGACTTGGAAAATATCGGTGATCAAGTTAAATAAGTCACACATGACACGTTTCAACATGTGACACATCAACATGAAGAAATGAACAGAAATATGCAGGAGCATATGAATGAGTTGTGCCAATTTCTAGAAGCAGCAAAGCTCACGCCAGTACGATAGACAGAGGATGAATAGAAAACAGGAACTGCAAAGAATGGGGAGGCAGGGCTAGCAATATCTTATTTGTTAGTGGTAGTAGGTGAATGTATATTAATCAAGTTAGCAACAGGGGTGGTAGAGTTCCCCACAATAGAGATGCAGGAACAAGCAAGGGAACTAGGTCATATTGACTTAGTGTTATCTCAACTACTGACAAATGTATTGAAAGAATTAGAGATGAGTGTGACACAAGAGATGAACTCACGTGAAGAAAAAAACATCTAACAAGTTGGTTAAGGTTATGATAGAGAATGTAGCCTTGGATATGGAATACAAAAAATTCAAGCAAGAGTGAGAAGAGGCCGTGTAGAAGGTCACAAGGATGCAACAAGAATTCGAGAAGGTCTACAAAGAACTCCCAAAGGCTTGGACAAATATGGAGGCCCCAGTTGAAGAATAAGTAAAAAAGATAGGTGAATCTATTCTGGGATTCTGCGCATGTATATTCGACTTAGAAGTGCGCATGACATCAAGTACTCCAACAAAAGAAAGGGAGAAAAGGGAACAGATAGTGACCACAGTTGTGGAGAGCATAAAGAACCTAGAGGTAGAATGTGCTCAACTCTATGCATAAACCACATGCATTTGGACGCAACTCATCGAAGATAGAGAGCTATAGGAGATCAACGAGAAGATACAGGCTATGTAGGAAAAAGGCGTAGAAGTTCAAAGCAGTAATGAGTACATTACCGCTAGCAGAGGTGGTAAGAACAATGGACGAGAACAATAAGTTGTATTCATAAATGAATCATCTAATGTTGGAGCAGGAGGCTCATGCGTAAAATATTGAGGTACTATAAGAGAATCCTATAGGGTAACAATGGCCTTAGAAACCACTCGAGGTATAGTCAAATAGGCAGTCGAAGAAAGTGTCGAGAAGATGCAGGTTCGGGTTATTGGTGAAATAGTCGAAACAATTTTTCAGAAGGAGACAAAGGTAAAGGAGAAGGCCACAATATCAAAGGAGACATTTGAAAAGTTCATGGTGAATTATAAGAAGGTCTGAGTGGCTCGAGACGAACCACAATTGAGTGTTAGGGTCCTATTGGATAGATATTTTGGATAAGTCTTGGGAATCACGCATGAATGGATCGCATGATATTTTGGCTAGGGAGAAGCGTGCATGGAAAGCAGTTGAAGCATGTTTGGGAGTCAATGCGCAAAAGGAGGAAAGTAGTTAGTATTTTGAGACATTTTTTCCACATTGTAACAAGCTTACCCTATTGTAAAACTATAGTTTGTAATGGGATTTTGGTAGAAAGGGGGGAGTTATTGGAGAGTTTTTAGTGTAAAGTTATTTGGAGTTCATGAGTTTTGGAAGAAGTTGAGGTATGAATGAGGTTTTTAGGAGTTAGCCTCGTATTGTAGTAGAACAACTAGGCAGGTTTGAGTAATGATTATTGTTGCATATTTTTGTAACCATAATGTGTAGCTGTAAGGAGACTATAAATGACTAATATAAGAATCCAACTGTTGTGGACATAGCCTAGGTCAGGGTGAACCAATTTAAAACTTGTGTTTTTATGTGATGTTATGTGTGTGATATGGATAACATATAATTTTTAGTATTATGAAGATGTTACTGATATTGCACAGTGATAATGAAAGCTTACTATTATGAATGTGTTATTCATATATGTTGTCATAATGTCACACACTGAAGTAACTGGTAAATGAATGAATGCAAAGTAAAGTAATGTTTCACACAAAGTATGTTGCATGATAAATTAATTGTTAAGTGATGAAAACGATGCACAAAGTAAGAACATGTTGAATGTCTCACTTTCCCTCATCATTGCAGAAAATTGGTTCCTGCAATCCCTCTAGATGCCTCAGGTGAGACTTCACTTTCTTGTAGGTGATGCCGAAAGGGACGGTGTCTAAGGATTTTGTTGGTGTGTTGATGATTAACCCCAGGTCTTCCCACTACGTGCCAACAGACACCGACATCTCAACTTAAATGTTCAAAATTTCACTATCCTTCAGTGCACATGGTAGTACAGGCCTCAATGTATACTGTCTACAAGAGCACCGATGCATACTATTTTTATGAGCATCTATTCTACATAAAAAACAACATGTATCAATGTGTACACTAACATGAAAAGAACTGGACCTGTGTCATATAAAATAAAAAATGGAATCGATGCGCAATAGTTTTAAGAGCACCAACGTATGTTACTTAAGAACACACTAGTGCATTTATGCCAATATAAGAACTGACAAAAAAAACCTTTGCTACAAACTCCACCTACCAAAATCTTTTAGTTATATGGAATATCCATCAAAACATCTGCCAAAACCTCCATTATTCACTTTGAATAATAGAGGTTGTAGTAATTTTTTTTTTGTTTTTATTTTTTGAAATCTTGGAACACTAAAAATCTCTGCAAAAACCTCCTCTATAAGGTGTTTTCCTTGTAGTGTATTCAGGAATAAGTCTCCAGCCTTGTCTGAAGTCTCATGCAACTCTTTCAAATGCTTCCAAATATTTGTTGAAGTCTTCCATGTCTTGACCTTGGGAAGCATTTCATCTGTCACTCACATGTTAAGTAAGATTACAACTTCTCTGTCCTTCTTATCAAACTTGTGATAGTCTCTATCCATAACTTTTGATCGAGTATCATTACTTAGGATGACAAAAACAAAGAACCTATACTCAAATATGAACAACATACACTGCTTCCATGTATTTGTTGAAAATGTGATCCCACAGAAGATATAAATTGAAGAAATTATTTGTGAAGAAATAACGGAAGAGGTAAAACAAGATAACAAAATGACATTCAACAAGACACGTATTTAGGTGGTAAAACCTAGAAAATATGCTAAGTAAACATTTATGGAAAAATTTATTGGTATTCTTATTTCTTAGAGGTAAATATTACAATCTTCTCACAATTGGATTACAAAACTTGCATATGCCTATCAGGGCTACGCAGATATATACGATCTTTAACATAATTTCCACTATTACATGTGTTAGGAACCAAATATCAATATAGCATAGAAAAACCTCAGAATAAGTACTCAACTCCTTGAAAAAGAGAGAAATTTAGATCATAGGCCTCTTTGAGGGGGAAACCTCCTTATTCCCACATAAATGTTCAATTACAAGATGATTCAAAATGAAAATGTATCCTTGGTATATATAGGAGACTAGGAGGTATAATTACAACTCATGGAATAAAACCAACATAAATAAAATAACATTACTAATGTAATATGCCCCAATAAAGGGGTAATGAGCCACTATTTAGGGCTTAACATGCCCCTCCCCTTGTGACAAGTGTTGTCCGCAACGCTTGAGTAAATCTGGATGCTTCTGTATAAAAGACTCATCTTTCCAAGTGGAATCTTCAGCCGATAGTTTCCTCCATTTAATGAGATACTCTGAAATGGCTCTATTCCTTGGCTGGTGAATTCTTGTGTCAATGATGGCTTCAGGATCCAATATGTTTTTTTCTTCCTCGTCAAGTTCTGGAAATACATTTTGAATTGGGATCTTGTCCCCTATAACCTTCTATAAGCATGAAACATGGAAAACTGGGTGTACTTGTGAAGATACAAGCAACTCCAACTTGTATGCCATAGTACCAATCTTTTGCAACACCTTATAAGGGCTATAGTACTTTGGTGATAATTTATTATCCTTCTTGGCTTGCTTGAGGGACATCTGTTTGTATGGTTGTAGTC
>JZKD02S2128615.1:13480-26737 GCA_000966675.3 Picea glauca
CCCCCTCTCAGTTGACCAACACACCATTTGACTAGTTTGGTCTTGGTTATAGTGAAAAGAAGGAAGCCTCAACCTCTTCAAAACAGTCAAGTGAAGGAAAGACCAAGAGTTATGCTGATGTGCTAAAAAATCCCATCAAGGTTGAAGATAACATTAGGGAAGAACATAATGTTCCACATAAGACAAATAATCCTCACAATGACAGAATCGGGAAGATTCTTCCATCAAGATGGAATCATACAATCATGTATGAAAATTGTTTTTCTAACTATTGTTATTCTTGTAATGGTTTTGGTCATAAAGATGTAGATTCTAGAACAGATGAAAAAATAAGTTACATGAGGAACAACAATAGAGATGCCTATGGATTCTCAAGGAGAAATTACAGCTCATTTTGTTGTAATATTCAATAATATTGAGAGGCGAGGGGGTGAATCAATATTATGCACTTTTTACCATTTTTAACCACAATATGTAAAAATTAAGTTATCAACAATTTATCACTTATGATTGCATTCAAGATATCATAAACATATAACCAAAGATACAAAATACACAAGAATTTTACGTTAAAAGAAAAATGGGAGAAAACCGCTGAACATTTTTTAATGTATCAGAATATTACATCCACCGGAAGTACCAACTTCCAAAATTCTCCAGCACAACTGGAATGAAGAACCAACCCCGTGGTTTACAGGATCCAACATGAAGGAATGTACAACTCCCTAAATTTTCTAGCTTCAACTGGAAGGAGGTTCCAACCCCCTTTCCTTGCCCCTTCCTTCCCCCCTTGAATATAAATAAGAGAATCAACCTGTCACTTTTACTGTCATTGATATTGATATATCATCATCATCAAAGCTAGTTCAACCATAATAACCACATAAGACTTATGATAAGATCTACAAGAGTATCCCCCAAATCATATACCAAAATTCACCAAGATATGCATCAAACCATGTGCCAAAAATGGCACAAACCCCCCCTTCCCTCCTAATGGGATGCTCGACCTCCCAGTCTAGGATCGTTCAAGTCACTGAACCAAATGGTTCGTCGGGATCCTAATGGGAACCAGTTTAAATTGTCACAGGCCCTCCAAATTTTTCGGCGCAGGTTGTGTGGCAACCACAGACCCTCTACATCCTTTAGTGAACTTTCTTCTGCCCTCCTGACAATTTCTCACTCTTCCTCCTGATCTTGTGAGATGGACTTACAGTCTCCTCGACACACTCCTTGCATTCGAAAAATATTTTCGATGGCTTCTCCCTTAGCCTACCTGGAGGGTTTAAGGAATCTCCTTTCCTTTGTCGATGCACTCTTACAAAGCCTTCCTTCCTCAGAATGTTTAGCAATTATGGGGTTCTCCTAAGGAATCCAACACTTCCAACAGTGCTTCTCTTGTATGCTCTCGTACTTTCTCTATGCCCTCCTAGCAAAGTGTTTCAGTAACTCTGAATTGTGTTTCCTCCTACACAATCTTTATTTCCAAGGTACTTAACCACCTTGAAATTTCTTTCTGAGTCTGTGAATTATCTTGGTGTGCCCTCCTAGCAACTTCTCTTTTGACTCCACTGAGTTCAAACACACACACTTTGCGTCGGCTCACAGATTTTCCACACTCTATTGTGCACTCCTTTCACTTAGCCTAAATAACTTGACTTAATCTGACACACTCATAGATAGAAAACTATATCTCTATCCATGCAGACGATTTCTAACATTCATCTACAATGCACATGCATACAAATGAAATTCAACACAAAATATCCATTACACAGAAATTGATAACATGAAAAAATGTCATTTTCTATTAATGGAAGAATGTTCATTACAATACAGGAGTCTGAGCTACAACTGAGTCTCGACTCTCTATGTTTCTCTCCCTACCTCCTATGCATACATGTCTCCTCGATTACAATGGTTTTTTTCATCAAATTCTAGCCTCTTCTACTGGGCATACAATACAAAGGTTTATACAAGAGGGGCTCGACGAGCTTCCCTCCAATCTAAGCTAGTGGTGTCAAATCACCATTCAAAATGCCTGTCTAATGGGAAAATTACAATGATGGAAATCTACTCCAAATCGGATGCAGATCCCCCTTACCGTCAACCACTTAATGGTGACCTTACATCTAGCTTGTGTGAAGGCACAACTTGGCTCTTCCATCTTGTCATCATTAAATGCCTTGATCACGCTTTTGATTCTCGAAGAAAAAAATGAGAGGGTGATGCCTCTCCCTTCCTTGAATGTGCACCATGCATGTAAATCAGCTGGCGCATGATGAGGTGGAGCGATGCTCCTACATAAAAAAACCTCCAAGATGTACCTCAAGTATGTGCCAAAAATCCAAGATATGCCTCAAAGCGTATACCAATACCTCCAAGATACAAGTCTTAAGACATAGAAAAACATACCTTTCATCATGTGGAGACCCTAATGCATGAAATCTTGGACCATCAAACCTTCTTCTACTTCAACATCAAGAGAAGAGAATCTTCCTCAAACCCTTCCTTAACCTCACCGGACTAGACTGAGCAACGAGTGGGGCCTCATGTGACGAGTATTGGACAACCATCGGGGGCCTTGTGGGACACCCTATACTTGAACCACGAGGGTGACCTTAGAAATGTTTTCCCAAAAACCCTTCTGACATCTGCAACTCCAAGAACTCCCTCCTACACACACCTCCACTACTTCACTTGCGCTAAGAGATCACAAGTTTACTTGATGATAAAATGATAGGCTCTTTATGTGTGTTTATATCCTTCCAAATACCTCTTTTACTTGTCTTTAGGGCCAACCTCTAACTTCTTGTTTCCAATCGTCTTTACTTGATTTTGGGGATGAAATATAACTTCTTAACGATTTAGGGGTAAATTTTACATGATCATATTTAAGAGAGAATATCTTCTCAACCGTGAGGAACCACCTAGCGTGCCACTTACCTTTTGAAATGGATTGATGAGGACTATCAATCCATGGAGTATTTTCATGCATTTTCGATGTCCTTCATACTCTTTTTATTCAATCAACTTCAGGCTTCATGACCATACCTTGGGGCTTCCTAACCATATTTCCAGGGCTTCTTGACCATACATTGTAACTTGTTTTCTTAACAACTGGGACTTCTTGTAGGCTTCTTCAAAGCATATTCCTATGCGGGCCATGCTTAGAGGTATGCCATAAGGGGACCACTCTAGAGACTCCTTCAAATAAACCCATCACTTCTAGGGGCTTTTGGACCTACTTTGGGGCTTCTTCTAGGGAAAGGGAGGTCCTCCCAAGACTACTTTTGCTTCTAGTTCATTCTCTCAATAGACTAAACCTAAGGTTACAAGGGGTACCCAAAATCAAGAGGTTTCTACCTATTCATATTCATCCAAGTATAATATTTTGAAACAATTGGCTACAATAAAAGAAGATGCATATTTATTGGATATGGTTAGCATCCCTGAACAACAAAGCATCTGAAAGATTTCATGGAAGGTAAAATTTCCACTAGTGCTAGTTTATCCGAAGAACAAAATGAAGAAGGAATGTACATAAATAAAGTAGGTGTATATAATCCTATATTTTATGATAAAAATCATCCTTTTTATGTATCTGTAAAGATAATGGATAAAATTTCTCATTGCTACCTAATTGATGGTGGATCGGGTCCTAATGTTATGTCTAATATCATCATGGAAGAGTTAGGTATTTCATGTACAAATGAAAATTCAAAGAGTATGTCATCTTAAAATAGTCAAAAAGAAGTTACATTTGGTTAAATCAAGGACGTGGCCTTAGTTTTGTGTGCTCACCCAGAGATAAGTACCATTTGTAATATTCAAGTGATTGACATGTCAGTCAACAAATATTCCATCATTTTTGGAAGATACTAGAAAGCATTGACTAGTGGATATATTTCATTGGATGGGACATAGATTTCCCTTACCAAGAATGGAAAGAACATCATTGTTCTTCAGGAAGGACGAATCTTTCCTTACATAGAAATTATTCCACAACCTCATGTAAATTATATCGAGGAAGATATGGGTGTATAATCTATTTTTCTGGAAGAAGATAATAATTTTGTTTCACCCCCTCAAGACACTAAAGATGGAATGTGACACATGCATTTTGATGGTGCATACTCAAGTGAGGGAAATGGAGCGGGCACAATATTGTATTATCCTATGGGAAAGATTCATAATTTTTCTTACAGGCTGGAATTTTCTTGTACTAACAATGTCACAGAATTTGAAGCCTTGATTCTTGGAATTGAAAATGCTTTCAATCTTGGTTGTTATCATCTTACTATTTTTTGGGATTCTATATTTGTTGTAAATATGGTTAGAAAAATTTATACCCCCTCAAACAAGTTGTTTAAAAGGTATACACAAGCAATATGGTATTTAATCTCCAATCTTTTTTCTTTTAACATCATTCATGTCAGGCGAGATTTGAATTCTATGGCTGAAAGGTTTGTTGTTTTTACAGCTAGTCCTACAAGGAAATTACTTCCTCAGAGGCCCGATTGTACATTTATGTATTTATATCATCCTCACTTTCCTAATAATGTAGAATCATGTCAATTTTTTGTTTATGATGAAAGTATTTGCGCATTCTTGCAGACTGGGCATATAAAACGAAAGGAAATTATATCTATAGAACATAATAAATTTCCTAAAGAATTGACTCCTTTAGAGAGCTCATTATCATCATTGATGTTGGGAAAAAAAAGGAAAAGGAAGAGGAGTCAAAAATAAAAATTGGAAGTACCGTTTCGGTGAACATTGGGACTCAAGATGACCCAAATATGTTAAATATTATAGTCCAATGTTCAGAGGAAGAAAAAACAAAATTCATGGATCTGTTCCATGAATTTAAGAATGTATTTTCTTGGTCATATGAGGATCTACATGGTTTTGATCCTGCTATCACACAAATTGTAGGTTGGGCAAATCCCGACCCAATAAACAATAGTGAGACAACTACAAGAGAGACTACCCATTTTCACCTTAGATAAACCCTCCCCTCTCTTTAGTGAAGGATAAATCCTACACCAGGGGGGAATCCCAGGTGACCCTAGGGGGAATGCAATGAGATAATGATGGAATGAGAAGGATACCCCTATGGTCAAATTCAAGAGAGGCTTTGAGACTTGGAAAATATTTCTTGGAAGGTGGAAAATGGTTTCCAAGGTTGTATCCATGTGAAACAAAGTTAGAACACCAAAAAAAGACAATATAATGCGATATAAGCCTCAAAACCTAAGGAGAATTAGCAAGATAAGATTTTTTTCCTAGAACTGTAGCATATATCATATTTACAAAAATAAATAAAAAGTTATAACAACTATATAATTAACCATGAAAGTCATCTAATGATTAATGGATAATTAAGCCTAAAACATGTAGATAATATTCCAATACTTAAGCTCAAATTTTGATGGAAAAATAGGGCTACAAAATGAAGTTATCAACAAAGTGTTAGGTAATACTTATGGATGTATCAAGGGATTGATACATCAGCAATATCCAACCACAAAAATTGACAAGTAAACCGAGGAAATGATATCTAATAATCAATAGAACAATGATCTAGGTTTAGAAGAAAATTTTAGCGGTGGATTAGAGAGAAATGAATGAAAAAGAGAGTTTTATGCAGCCCTAATGGCTGTATAATTTATTTATAAAATCAATAAGAATTACTCGGATAAGGAAAACTCCCTTAGGGCACAAGAGATCCTTGAGCACAAAGAACAATTTCCAACTTAGACAATTGCTAAATTTCAACGTTTCGCGTATACAAATGCAATGATTTTATTTCTCCAATGCAAGTAGATGAGTGCCTAGTTCATTGGGTTATGGATTCTTGGGTAGAAGCGTTAGATATACTACTTCTCTAGGGGTGTAATCCCTTTTACTCCCTAGAGCAAGAAAATCTAACAAGGTAAATCTAGGAGGGTGTAAGCCCTTTTACTCCTCCTAGATACCTTCATAATAGCTTATCCAATAAAAATTATGATAGAATTGGTGGAGGGTGTATGCCCGTATACTCCTCCAATGGTTTTAAACAATAATAACCTTGAAACAAGAAGAAATTACTAACATATGCATGAAATTCCTTACCAATTCCAAAAGAAAGCATGTAAAACCCTTATCTACCAAGAATATTCCATCAACATGCAAGAGAGAAGCCTCCAAGAAGGTACCACACCACTTTATCCATCCATAATCAAGTAAAAACCATACATAACATAAGCACAAGAGAGAGATATAGAAAATTCCCAAAGAGGGAAAAAATTTCAGTCAAGTCTCTCACTCAAGAGCGAGTGAGTTATCTCCAAATGAAAAGAATTTGATCCTTATTTATACAAAACCTCTAAAAAGTGTTTGTCCACATTTAGTTAGGTTAAACCACAAAACAAGGGGGGCATCCCCCTTAATTTTTCCTCTTTAAAACTTTAATTTGATTTTACACATAAAGAAACCCTAAAAAGTGGCGTTAAGCCATAAGGGGGTGACGTCTTGGTACTTTTGGCAAGTTGTTGAGAAATAGGAGGAAGACACTGAGCCTCCAAAGGATTTCGCTTCATGTGCTAGGGAATTCTCCATGGTGCAATGGGTATTCCTCATATCAAGGTTCCAAGTTTCCATCAAATCATCATCACCACCACAAACCCTATCCCTAGTCAATATGTCAAGCCCCAAAAGTGTAGTGTAAGGCCTCCAAAGGAAAGTCGTTGGGCTAGATAGGGATAGGTGTTAGATCTAATATATTCTCTCTTGCCTCCAAAGGAAACGTCCAACCTCTTTATTTCCATCAAAGTCTGGGTCATGGCATCCAACCTGTGGGATTCCTGCCCCAATGAAGGTATAAGATATGTTTGTTCCTTCAAAACATCCATCATATAAGTTCCTGTAAAGATAGATGAGTGTTCCCTCTAAGGGTCTCAAGTCAAATGTATCATGGCAAGTAAAATCAAATTTAATACAAGATCCACCTAAACATGTGCATTAAAAATATTTCATCAAATTAAACAAGTGCTCAAAGACCCTATGCAACTTTCCAAGTTTAGGTATGGGAGGGTTGTCAAGGTGACATATTGGGTGAGTCATCCCTTAAGTCAAGGAGTGTTTCCTAGGTGGACCCCTCTCTAGTTCATGTGGARAAGATGAAGTGGATGGGGGTAAGAATTTTGGGCATGGGGTTCATGACATATAAGGGTTTGTATTGTCTCATTTATGGGTTCCTTTGTAGAGGGTGTGCTACACCTTCAGTTTCAATGCATCCTTTTTCCAAGCCCATTTATTTGACATTAATTAATTAAAGTYCAGAACAATTGGRAACTCCGAAAGGGTAATATAAGACTTGGGAGGAAGTACCACAATGTCACTTGAAGGGAGAGGTACACAAAGTGMCATAGGGGTAAAGCAAAGGTTGTAACACATTTGTGCGGATCCTTAACAAGTGGGACGTCTATATAATATGAATTTGTTTCTTGTAGGTATTTGATTTTTTAGTAGAAATGTTTCATTGTTCTCAAGACCTCCTTGGGTGAGCATCTGGAAGGTCATATTTTTGGATTTTATATTTTTCCAGCTACATTCCCTCTAGGCCTTCAACCCTTTCTTCCCATGAAATGAGGTACAATCCCTTCTTGGGTCAATACACCCAAAAATACCAAAAGATAAGGAGGTGAAAATGATGAAGTGTGAAAAATAATAAGAATGATCATGTTGGCATGATGACTCGTCAAGGGGACATACCAGTAGAAAACCCATCCCCAAGGGTGACCACTTACTAGGGCACAATGTCAACCACCAAGGTGAAACATGAAAATGAACATAATTTCCAAGCATACGTTCTATAATCAAAATAAACATACTTAAATGCCTCAAGTATTAAAGTGACACTTACCATAATACTTGACTTGTACCTCATGGAGCAAGACCCATTATCTTCTGTATGTAAGCTGATATGGTGAATGCCATTGTGACAACTCATGGATGTGTGGTGGTGAAGTGGGTATCTATCTGTGCATGTGGATGTTGTCACTCATCTATCTCTCAGTACTCCATGTCTACAACCCAAGGGCCTTGAGACATCATATCCTTAGTTATCCCTAGAAATTGGGGATAATAGATCCTAACATTATTCAACATGCTATTCCTATCAAGGAAGAATCAAAACTAATAAGGCAAAGACAAAGGCCTATTAATACAGCCTTAGAATATACTATTAGAAAGGAAGTTGGAAATATTATCAATGCTCACATTATATTTCCTACAATGTATTCTTAGTGGGTATCTAACCTTTTCCTAGTGTAGAAGAAGAATGGTGATATAAGACTATGTGTTGATTTATGTGCATTAAATAGGGCAAGTGTGAAAGACAATTTTCCTCTTCCAAATATGGAACTTATCTTGTAGCAAGTGCCAGGATCACAAATGATGTCCCTTCTTGATGGAGTTTTAGGTTATAATCAGATTCGAGTCAAGAGGGATGAAAAGTACAAAACCACATTCACCACACGATGGGGCACCTTTTCTTATGAAAGAATTCTATTCAATTTAATAAATGAAGGTGTTAATTTTGAAAGGGCTATGCATATATCCTTTGATGATCTTATCGGTAAAAATATCGAAATCTATCTTGATGATTTAACTATCTATTCTAGAAACCGATAATATCACTTTTATCATCTAAGAAAAGTTTTCCTTTATTGCAGAAAATTCAGAATGTCCTTGAATCCGACAAAATATATTTTTGGTTTCACTGAAGGAAATATTCTCGGTCATATTGTTTCTAATTCAGGAATCAATATTGACCTGGATAGGGTTATCACAATTCAAAATATTCAATCCCCTTCTTCTAAAAAAGAAATTCAATGTTTTATGTGTAAAATCAATTTTCCTAGAAGATTCATTCCAGATTTTGCTAGAATGGTCAAGCCTATTCAGAATATGTTAAAGCAAGATCGATCATTTTCATGGGATGATGACACTGAAAAATATTTCATAGAAATCAAGAAATCAATCAGATTTTCTCCTTTTTTGGCAAAAGCAAATTTTGAAAAAGATTTCATTGTCTACACAAATGCCATTGAAGAAGAATTTTTTTCTATTATTCTTTAGAAAGATGATCAAAGTAATGAGGAATCAATATCTTTCATGAGACTGATCTTTTAAGATGATGAATTTAAATATACTTTGATTGAAAAACACACTTATTATCTTGTAAATGCTATTTAAAATTTTCACCATTTTATCTTAGGTAAGCACACTTAGGTAAAAGTCCCTTTTCCTGTAGTAATTTTTTTTCTTTCATGAACACATTTATCAGGAAAGATCACAAGTTTAATTGATAAGATATAAGAACTCGAATTCACGATCACAACCTATAACAATATTAAGGGACAATATATATCCTTACACCTAGATCAACACCCTGAACCAAGTGCTTCTTTTGAAAATGATGAGGATGCCTTATTTGCACTTTTTTTGGTTGAACATGATAATCTTGATTTAACATAACATCCTTGGTATCAAGATATAATCTACTATTTGAAATTTCAAAATGTCATGATAATATTGAGTACCATGAATGCAGGATGACTTGACTTGAAGCCTCCAAATATCTAATATTGAGTACATTTGTTTTCCGCAGAACTCCTGACAAATTGTTGTTACATTGTGTAGATGATATAAAAATCCATCAATTTTAAAGTAAATTCATGGGTCAATAGTTTTAGGTATTCACATTCATGGTCATTTTTATGCCAAAACCATTTCCCACAAAATCTTGAGAAATGGTCATTACTAGCCTTCATTTTTTAGAGATTCTTGTAAATTTGTACATGCCTGGATTGAATGTCAAAATTTTGCTGGCAAGGAAAAGTTTTATGTCATTCTCTTGTAGCCAATTCTTCCTAATTTTACCTTTTCTAAGTGGTGATTGGATTTCATTGGTCCTATTAATCCTTCATCTTCTATTAGTCATATCTTTATATTGACAAAAACAAACTATTTTGCAAAGTGGTCTGAAGCTATACCACTCAAGCATGCATAGGATGAACAAGTAATTTCATTTTTGGAATCTAATATATTTTCTCATTTTAGTCTTCCAATTGAAATGATTTCTAATAATGGGCCAGCATTTATATTTGGCAATTTTACTCAATTCGTTAACAAATTTAGGGTGAAGCATTTTAATTCATCTACATACTATCCACAAGGGAATGGGCAAGCTAAATCAACGAATAAAAATTTGGTCAAAATATTTAAGAAGATCATAAATGATAAACCTCGCCAGTGGCATTCATTAATCACTTTTTCATTATGGGTATACCTAACTGTTGAACGGTGCCAACAAATTTCCCAACATGGAATTTGGGAATTTTTCAGATCCTAACATTTATCCTTCAGTTGAGACAAATCAACTAAATATGGATGTTTGGTTAGAGGTACATTTATTATATCTAACTGTTGTAATCCATATAGGTTGATAGATGCGCAGGGTTGAGGGGTTGGAAGTATGTACATGTTGGTTGTTGTAATTCTCCCTTCAACAATAATAAAATTGAATTTCATTTCCCCATGGATGTTTCTCTTGTGAAGGGTTTTACAACATAAATCCAGTGTTCATTATGTGTGATTACTTTATCCGTGTATTGTTTAATTGCTACTAATTAAATATGTGTGATTTAATCTTCCACTGCATAACAAGTGGTATCAGAGTAGGTGTAGTAGGTACATCAGGTGAGCCAAGTTGAATTGTTTTTAGATCTTTGTGAGCGCAAGAACCTTTGGATGTGTTTTGGAAGGTGAAGGTGAGCGGGTATGAGTACTAAGGGGCATAACGTATCTACCAAGACATTTTCATGACTAGAGAGCATTGATCTAGTGATATTTTTTAAATCAACACTCCCTATGTAGTGTTAGGGGCGTGTCGATGCTCCCACACTCAAGAAGCACAAATTTTTCAGACTTCAATGCACCCAGTTCAAGTCGAAGGGAACATTGAAAAAATGGTGCTTCCCTTCCACATTAAAGGAGTGCTAGTCTCAACAATGGTGCCCTCCAACAAGTCTTAGAGGAGCGCCAATCTCACAATGGCACCCCTTGTAAATCTCAGAGGGAGAAGATTTTTTGGTTGGTGAAGTGTGAGAAAGGTGAATTTGTTGTGATGGTGAGTGTGAGAGAAAGGTGATTTTTTGGCTGGTGAGCGGTTGANAGACATTTTCATGACTAGAGAGCATTGATCTAGTGGTATTTTTTAAATCGACACTCCCTATGTAGTGTTAGGGGCGTGTCGATTCTCCCACACTCAAGAAGCACACATTTTTCAGACTTCAATGCACCCAGTTCAAGTCGAAGGGAACGTTGAAAAAATGGCACTTCCCTTCCACATTAAAGGAGTGCTAGTCTCAACAATGGTGCCCTCTAGCAAGTCTTAGAGGAGCGCCAATCTCACAATGGCACCCCTTGTAAAGCTCAGAGGGAGAATATTTTTTGGTTGGTGAAGTGTGAGAAAGGTGAATTTGTTGTGATGGTGAGTGTGAGAGAAAGGTGATTTTTTGGCTGGTGAGCGGTTGAGGGTTTGTCCCTATGATAAATTTCAAAGTTCTAAATTTTAAGTTGAAAAATTTAATGGAAAAACCAACTTTGAGCTATGTAAGCTCAAGATGAAGGATTTTCTTGTGCAACTGGGTTGCAAAAAGCCTTGGAGGGTAGGAAAAAGAAACCAACGACCATGACGAATGATGAGTGGGATGATATGGATGCAAGAGAAATGAGTACTATATGTTTGTGCCTTGTAGATGATGTTTTGTTTAATATAGTAGGAGAGGATACAATATCGTGTATGTGGACCAGATTGGAAGGACTTTACATGACAAAGTCTCTGACTAACATAATCTATTTGAAGAGGCAATTGTATAGTTTGCAAATGAAATAAGGTATGAAAGTTGTTGACCATTTAAGTACCTTTAATACCCTTATATTTCAATTGGCTAGTTTGGAAGTAAAACTCGAAGACGAAGACAAGGCAATGACACTATTGTGTTCGTTGCCTATGTCTTGGGATCATCTAGTTACCTATATAAGTTTTAGATCAACAAATGCTTTTGATTATGACATTGTTGTGTGAGATATATTGGCTAAGGAGATGAGGAGGAAATCCAGTCAAGAAACCTCAACTTCTGAGGCAATGGTGGTCAGAGGGCGATCCAAAGATAAAGAGTAGAATCAGATAGGTTCTTCCAGATCTAAGTCAAGAGGGAGGAAGAGTAAACTTAAATGTTGGTAGTGTGGAAAATCCAGACATCTCAAGAAGGATTGTTGGAAACGACAACATGCCTCCAAAGAAGACTCAACAAAATAAGTAAAGGAAGCAAACGCAACATAAACAAGCTCAAATTTTGGTTCAAATATGATTGATGAAGTTCTATCTATTTCTAATGCTTCACATTATGATCAAAATTGGTTATTAGACTCTAGTGCGTCAAATCATATGTGTTTAAATAAACATTGGTTTTCCTCATACCAACCTATATATGATGGAGTTGTTTTTATGGGAAATGATATTTCCTTTAAGATTGTTGGGATTGGTAGCATCAGAATTAAAATGTATGACGGTTCTATAAGAACATTAACAGATGTGAGGCACATACCTGAACTTAGAAAGACCCTGATATCTTTGGGAGTCCTATATTATGTTGGATACAAGAGTAAAGTTCAATTTGGAGTGATGAAATTGTTCAAAGGAATCTTACAGGTCATGAAGGCGAACAAGATCAGGAACCTTTATCAGTTTGAAGGAAGAACAGAGTCAGATCAAGAAGTAGCAGAAATATCTGAAAATGAAAGTGATTCCACTCATTTATGGAATTAGTGTTTGGGTCATATAAGCTAAAAAGGAGTTAAAGTACTTGTAGATTGTAATTTATTTCCAAGTTTGAAGTCTTTGAATTTAAATTTCTGTAAACATTGTATCTATGGTAAACATAGTAGGCAGAAGTTTAAAACATGAAGACACAATAGTAAAGGTATCCTTAATTACATTCACTCAGATGTTTGGGGACCATCCCCTATAGTTTCGTATGGAGGATAATCATATTTTGTTACATTTATAGATGATTTCTCTAGGAAGGTGTTGTTCCAGAGTTTGTGTTTTAAGGCTATAAAACACACCATCTAGGCATCCGAATATGATAATGCTTTTAAAGCTAAGAAACAAAGAAAACCAGATCAGAATCAGTTTCTCAA
>JZKD02S2128626.1:0-14490 GCA_000966675.3 Picea glauca
ATGGCCCAGGGTAAGGAATGGTCCAAGCATTTCTCGAGGGCATACTCATTCTCTCCAGGTTACACTTTGTTTGGTGTCGGAAGAATGGCCCAGGGTGGGAAATGGTCCAGGTTCATAAATTAGAAACAATCCTTCTTCCTTAGTTGAGAAGAATGGGGCAGATAGCCCAGTGTTGATATTCTATATTGAGGGTAGACATTCTTTCAGACCTCACAGATGTGAGTGAAAGATTGGCCCAGATGATTATTGTTGATATTCTATACTGAGGGTAAACATTCTTTCAGATCTCATAGACGTGAGTGAAAGACTGGCCCAGATGATTCAGTTTTATCATAACCTTATTTCTATGCATATGAAGACTACTGTGGTGGCAGACATTCTTTCAGATCTCACAGATGTGAGTGAAAGGTTGGCCCAGATGATACAGTTTTTATCATAACATTGTTTATATGCAGGTTGCTATTTGTTATGAAGGACAGTTTGTGATTGTGTTTCACAAAGTCTGAGTAGTTGTGTACTACTGGAATAGACACAGGTGTGTTCTATAAATTGATATTGTATCAGTTGTCATAGGATATTATCCAGTTGGATAATAATGACAGGTGCTTGTGGTGCTACCAGTTGAATGGTGTGTTGTGCTCAAGACCATACCTCCCTAGATAGGAGGGAGTGTCAATATTATGGTAGCTTCGGGAGGTATGAACCTTTATTATGACCTATGATGAGATTAGAATCCTCCAGAAGGAAGCAAAGAATTGAAGGAAACCCTAGACAGGTTGTCAGCTGAACAAATACATTTATATTGAATTTATTAATGCCTAGAAGGAGAAGTCGGCCCAGTTAGACTGGCCAGGTCGGCCCCAGTTAGAATGGCTAGTCCACTATGAATACAGGGCGCCAGTTTCATTATTTTTCATCTTAGCAGTTGCAGTGAGAGCAATATCTGTGCAGGCAGTTAGAGGCAACAACAGTTTGGTGCGCATGTTTTCTAGGAAAGCTAGGAGAGTGGTGCGCTAGCTTCTGGGTGGGATCATTTGTTCAGTTTAGTTTCTATTCCTTTTCTTGGTGCATTTAGCCTCTCTTGGCTATAGATTGCAGCCAAAATTCTCTTCTCGGTCAAGGTCAAGGTGCTCGGAGGGTGCCTTAAGGCATGTGGTTGGGTGACGAGGGTATTGCCAATGGTTAAACGAGAACAATCCTCTATATTCTAACACTTACCCTGTCTTCATGCTTCTGATATTTATCTTTCTTCCTTTTTGACATCATAGGAAAAAGGGTAACTCCCCCCCGTCGTTATATCTCCCTTTGTTTTCATGCCTCCAATTTGGTCTCTTTCTTTGACGATTTATCTTCCCTTGAATTCTCTGCAACATGTCGTGTAGATCAATGTGGGGCTTCCTGTATATTATTTCTTGGTTCTCTTTGTCCATTGGTTATTTCTCTTGTAATTCATTGAAATATATAAAAAGCATTCAAAAATTACTTGACGCCAAATCTTCATGGCTTGTCAAGTTCACATCAATGACCATACTTTTCAACAATTTTCCTTTGACGATATATATTTTCCCTATTATTTTGTGCCTTTCACTTCTTTCCTTCCTATGACTAATTTATTTCACCTGTCAATGTGCTTCCATCCACTATTATGCATTTTTATTTTTTTTGACTCATGTCTTCTGTAGTCTCTACTAGACCTACCAAATATATCATGAAATCATCTCCGTCAATATGTCATAACATAGTTCATGACTCTGCTACTCAACTGTACACAATGATGACCCATTTGTTGCAACTGATTACAACATATTCCTTATTTTCAAGTTGTCTGTTCAATCTGCAAATTAGACTCTACAGGTCTACAACAATCTGTACTGAATATGTCCCTGTCTGAATACATGCCTAGAATCCTCAATACAATAATGAATCCGTCACAAGACATTCTGCACTTTTTTCATTAAACCATTTTGAAACTACCTTTCCAAAATCTACAAACACTTCAGACTGCTCAAAAGATAGTTCTCTGATCCATAGATCTTGCTTCTTAGACTCCCCCTCTTCAACATTCATATTTACTAGGAGTCTCCAAGATGATCGGATCAGAAAGTGGGAGGAAGCCGCCCTAATGTGGAGTAATATTCCACTTCATAATATTCCTAAATTATGACATCCTTTTCATTTTCTTCCTAAATTCTAACATGTTCCTGTTTATCCTCTTCCTAGATTCTAACATCTTCCTATTTTCTTGTACATTCATCATGATCTTGCATCACTACAAATCCCGAGTGTGTGATCTATGGGAGTTCTTCATTCACCTGTTCTTCCTTTACCTATTATTTATTCACATGTTCTTTCTTTCTTTTCCAAACCTTCTTGCATTTGATATCAATGTTCTCTTTCATAGAAGTATCCATCATGCTTCTACATTCACGAACTGTGTATCCATAGTTATGGCATTTGTAACATTCAATATTGTATGGAGTCACATACACATTTCTTTCTTAACCATTTCTTCCACAATCTCTGCAATCTATAACTTTATGTCCAAAGTTATTATAAGTAAAACAATGACCATAAAATAAACTTTGATACCTAGGAGTGAATGATCTTTTTTGTGGTGTCGTCCTTCTGAATTCATTCCTTGGCTAATCACGATATTCTCTTATGTTGTTTCGTTCACAATGATTGAAGCTTATTTGATACCTAAAAGTGGAGGGTCTTCTTTGATATCCATCTCTTCTACACTCGTCTTCTTGAGTCTTCTTCATTTCTGGAATGTTTTTCTTTAAGGGCCCACATACTTCCTTCTTGGTAGGGTCTCTGCTGACTTATGCATAACTCTTAGAATTCTCTTCATTCTTCCTTTCTAGAAACCTGTAGCATTTCCCTTCAACTTTATATACTAATGATGTGTATATTTCTCTGTCTTCAATGTTCTTGTTGAGCTTGATAACTTCTTCTTCAAGCTTTTCACAATATTCTTCTTTTTTCATCATCTGGATCTTCATGAATTCTTCTTTTTTCTTTGCTTCTTCAATTTGGGTCTTCGAGGAGACAATTTCTTCTTCAATTCTTATTTCTTGTTGACTGAGTTCTACTTCAAGATTATTTAAGTCATATCTTTCCTTGAGATGGCTAGTCAAAATATTTTCTCTCTTTTCTGCTTCCTTTCTCTATGCTATTGTTCTCTCTTCCAAAAACTGTTTTTCTTCCAAATGACTTTTGCATGCTTATTCAATCCTTTTGGCTTCTTCTAATTGGACTTTTAGGTTTTTAATCATCTATTGGTCTTATTCATAATTCGGATTTTGATACCCCTTATTTATCTCTATAAATTCTTCCTTGAGTGACTTGTTATTCCTTCTTTCGTCAGATTGTATAAAGAGCTAATTAATTATTCTTCAAGATTTACTATACCTTCTTCACAATATCCTTCTTCTGAATTTGTCTGACATGAAGAGAATATTTCATCTCATTCTTCTTTAACATCTTATTTAGTCTGATTAGCATGCTCTGACTCTATGATAGAATAGGGTTCCTTAAAGTATATATCATGTAGCTTATCCCAAAGTTATTTGGTTGATGAACATTGTCCTACTTTGTATTTTACCGAATCTGGTAATCCTTCCAAGATGAAATCCATTGTTATTTTGTTGTTTCTCTTCAATTCCTTATTGGCTATAGTCTTAAGTTTCTTTGAACTGGTGTATCCTGTAACAACTGAGAACCAAACATCATACCCCTATGTTCCTAGAAATATTTTCATCATGTTTCTCTGTATCTCATAGCTCAGACCCTTCTGACCATCAAACTGTGGTACTCCAATCTTAGTGTACTCCATAATATTCCTTCCAGTCATTAAACTATTTTATTGAAGGACCTACTCTAATACCAATTGTTGGAATACCGAGAGGGGGGTGAATTAATATGATCATTTTTTACCAGTTTCAATCACAATGTATGAAATTCAACTTGATCAACAGTATATAATTTATGATTGCATTCAATATATCATTGTCATATAACCATAAGAAGTACCATTCAACAAAATCACATTAGATACACAGTACACCAAAATTGATGTGGAAACCCAAATGAGATAAAAACATAGAATGATTTCTTATGTATATCAAGAATACATTAAGAGGAATCACCAACTTCCAAATTCTCCAACACCAACTGAAAGGAGGCACCAATCAATTGTTTATATGATCCAACCTAAATTAAGATCCAACTCCCTATGTTCTCTGGCTCCAACTAGAAGGAGGATATGACCCCCTAATTTACAAGCTCCAACCTAAAGGAAGCTACGACTCCCTGAATTCTTTTCCACCAACCATAAGGAGGCTACGACCCCCTAATTTATAAGCTCCAACCTAAAGGAATCTATGAATCCCTGAATTCTCTGGCACCAATCGGAAGGAGACTACAACCCCCTTTCCTTGCCCCGTCCTACTTTCATGAAATATGAGTGTAGACTCAAACTTTCACTACCATTGATCAACCTATAACTGCCACTATCACTAGTACATCAACCAACCTGTCACTGCCACATCAACCTGTAACTCTCATTATAACATAAAACTGTAACTAATGATCAACCAATCATTCAACCTGTCACTTTCCCTGTCATTTTCACTGTCACTGACATATCACCATCAACCAAATATAACCAGATCCACTCCAATGGGTACCAAAACCATCACCATATATCAACCATGTACATTGATCATGTATCACAACCTATACCATACCATGTACATCAACCATGTACAACTTGTACCATATCATTTACATCAACCATGTACCACAACTTGTACCATTCCATNTTTTTTTTTTTTTGACTCATGTCTTCTGTAGTCTCTACTAGACCTACCAAATATATCATGAAATCATCTTTGTCAATATGTCATAACATAGTTCATGACTCTGCTACTCAAATGTACACAATGATGACCCATTTTTTGCAATTGATTACAACATATTCCTTATTTTCAAGCTGCCTGTTCAATTTGCAAATTAGACTCTACAGGTCTGCAACAATCTGTGTTGAATATGTCCCTGTCTGAATACATGCCTAGAATCCTCAATACAATAATGAATCTCTGCCTGAAAAGTGTTCCATTGATTAGTTGATACCTACATGGGAGTGTGTTCTAGAAGCTTCTATTCAAACAATCAATCTGTCACAAGACATTCTGCACTTTTTTCATTAAACCATTTTGAAACTATCTTTCCAAAATCTACAAACACTTCAGACTGCTCAAAAGATAGTTCTCTGATCCGTAGATATTTCTTCTTAGACTCCCCCTCTTCAACATACATATTTACTGGGAGTCTCCAAGACGAATGGATCAGAAAATGGGAGGAAGCCGCCCTAATGTGGAGTAATCTTCCACTTCATAATCTTCCTAAATTCTGACATCCTTTTCATTTTCTTCTTGAATTCTAACATGTTCCTCTTTATCCTCTTCCTAGATTCTAACATCTTCCTATTTTCTTGTACATTCATCATGATCTTGCATCACTACAAATCCTGAGTGTGTGATCTATGGGATTTCTTCATTCACCTGTGCTTCCTTTACCTATTATTTATTCACATGTTCTTTCTTTCTTTTCCAAACCTTCTTGCATTTGATATCAATGTTTTCTTTCATAGAAGTATCCATCATGCTTCTACATTCATGAACTGTGTGTCCATAGTTATGGCATTTGTAACATTCAATATTGTATGGAGTCACATACACATTTCTTTCTTAACCATTTCTTCCATAATCTTTGCAATCTATAACTTTATGTCCAAAGTTATTATAAGTAAAACAGTGACCATAAAATAAACTTTGATACCTAGGAGTGAATGATCTTTTTTGTGGTGTCGTCCTTCTGAATTCATTCCTTGGCTAATCATGATATTCTCTTCTATTGTTTCGTTCACAATGATTGAATCTTATTTGATACCTAAAAGTGGAGGGTCTTCTTTGATATCCATATCTTCTACAATCGTCTTCTTGAGTCTTCTTCATTTCTGGAATGTTTTTCTTTAAGGGAACACATACTTCCTTCTTGGTAGGGCCTCTGATGACTTATGCATAACTCTTAGAATTCTCTTCATTCTTCCTTTCTAGAAACATGTAGCATTTACCTTCAATTTTATTTACTAATGATGTGTATATTTCTCTGTCTTCAATGTTCTTGTTGAGCTTGATAACTTCTTCTTCAATCTTTTCACAATATTCTTCTTTCTTCATCATCTGGATCTTCATGAATTCTTCCTTTTTCTTTGCTTATTCAATTTGGGTATTCAAGGAGACAATTTCTTCTTCAAGTCTTATTTCTTATTGACTGATTTCTACTTCAAGATTATTTAAGTCATATCTTTCCTTGAGATGGCTAGTCAAAATATTTTCTCTCTTTTCTGCTTCCTTTCTCTATGCTATTGTTCCGGCTTCCAAAAACTATTTTTCTTCCAAATGACTTTTGCATGCTTATTCAATCCTTTTGGCTTCTTCTAATTGGACTTTTAGGTTTTTAATCATCTATTGGTCTTCTTCATAATTGGGATTTTGATACCCCTTATTTATCTCTATCATTTCTTCCTTGAGTGACTTGTTATTCCTTCTTTCGTCAGATCGTATAAATAGCTAATTAATTATTCTTCAAGATTTACTATGCCTTCTTCACAATATCCTTCTTCTAAATCTATCTGACATGAAGAGAATCTTTCATCTCATTCTTCTTTAACATCTTCTTTATTCTAATTAGCATGCTCTGACTCTATGATAGAATGGGGTTCCTTAAAGTATATATCATGTAGCTTATCCCAAATTTATTTGGTTGATGAACATTGTCCTACTTTGTATTTTACTGAATCTGGTAATCCTTCTAAGATGAAATCCATTGTTATTTTGTTGTTTCTCTTCAATTCCTTCTTGGCTATAGTCTTAAGTTTCTTTGAACTGGTGTATCCTGTAACAACTGAGAACCAAACATCATACCCTTATGTTCCTAGAAATATTTTCATCATGTTTCTCCATATCTCATAGCTCAGACCCTTCTGACCATCAAACTGTGGTACTCCAATCTTAGCGTACTCCATAATATTCCTTCCAGTCGTTAAACTATTTTATTGAAGGACCTACTCTAATACCAATTGTTGGAATACTGAGAGGGGGGTGAATCAATATGATCATTTTTACTAGTTTCAATCACAATGTATGAACTTGAACTTTATCAATAGTATATAATTTATGATTGCATTCAATATATCATTCGCATATAACCATAAGAAGTGCCATTCAACAAAATCACATCAGATACACAATACACCAAAATTGATGTGGAAACCCAAATGAGAGAAAAACATAGAATGATTTCTTATGTATATCAAGAATACATTCATAGGAATCACCAACTTCCAACTTCTCCAACACCAACTGGAAGGAGGCACTAATCACTTGTTTATGGGATCCAACCTAAAGTAAGCTCCAACTCCCTATGTTCTCTGGCTCCAACCAGAAGGAGGATATGACCCCCTAATTTACAAGCTCCAACCTAAAGGAAGCTACGACTCCCTGAATTATTTTCCACCAACCATAAGGAGGCTACGATCCCCTAATTTACAAGCTCCAACCTGAAGGAATCTATGACTCCCTAAATTCTCTGGCACCAATCGGAAGGAGACTACAACCCCCTTTCCTTACCCCGTCCTACTTTCTTGAAATATGAGTGTAGACTCAAACTTTCACTACCATCGATCAACCTATAACTGCCACTGTCAGTGGTACATCAACCAACCTGTCACTGTCACATCAACCTGTAACTCTCATTATAACATAAAACTGTATCTAATGATCAACCAATCATCCAACCTGTCACTTTCCATGTCACTGTCACTGTCTTTGTCATTGTCACTGCCACTGACATATCACCATCAACCAAATATAACCAGATCCACTCCAATGGGTACCAAAACCATCACCATATATCAATCATGTACATTGATCATGTATCACAACCTGTACCATACCATGTACATCAACCATGTACAACTTGTACCATATCATTTACATCAACCATGTACCACAACTCGTACCATACCATGTAAACCAATCTGTACCATATCATATATATCAACCATGTACCATATCATGTATAAAACCTTTATCATACCATGTACCAAAATCACCAAGAAGTTCCTCTAGCAATATTGTACCATATCATCATCAACTCATGAACAATAACATTACCAAGATGTGTCACAATATCACCAATCATGTACCATAATATATGAAAAGTGTAGGTACCATAAAATCAATGATCAACCATATACCTCAATCATATGCCAAACCATGTGTCATGTACCAATCATGAACTATGTACCAAATGATGTGCCTCAACCAAGCACCAAAGAATGTGCCTCATACATATGCCACCATATACCAAGTGTATACCTCAACCATGTACCAACATCACAAATATGTGTCTATAACAACCATGACATATGTCAACCTAGATACAAAGGTACCGTAACATCACTCAACCATGTATCCAAGATGTACCTGAAACCATGTGCCTCAAGCATGTGCCAACATCCATAAACCATGTAACAAGGGATTCCATCAAACATGTTCCATATCATTCATGATATTCATCAATCATATACCATACAAAAAATTATGTTCCAAGTATCCAATATGTGCCTCAAGGCATATACTAAAACATCCAATGCATGTACCTCAAATATTTTCCATAACCTTATCAAGAAGTGCCTCAAACATGCATCAATATCACTAGGAAATGTACAACATAAATGTACCAGAAATATGCCTCATACCATGCAAATAATATGTGCCTCAATCATGTACCAATGTCTCAAAAATATACCAAAGACATGCCTCAAGCATGCACCATAACATCACCAATATGTAACCCTCAAATCATGCACATAGACATACCTTTAGACCTGTAGATGATATCATGCACTTTGTTATAGACCTGTAACTCTTCCTTAGCCTCAGCAACCTGGTACTAGAATCCTCCAACAAATTTGTCTCAGCCTTGCGGGACTAACCCATGCATCACACAGGGCCTCGTGGGACAAGGTTTGTACAATCCATAGGGCTGCCTCGTGGGACAAGAGCCATACAACCCACAAGGATACATTGCAAGAAACTAGTAGCCTGACCCGTGAGGGTCAACCAAACTAGGGTTTCTCAGAAATCATCACTTTCCTTTGCAATCCCAAATTTTTTTCCTTCACACTTCCTTCATTGCCTCAGACTTTCTACCTCATATTCTCTAAATAGATCAAGTGTGCTCACACAGAAGATATTAAATAAATTTTTGTGTGTATGAATGAGAGGTTTCTTGAAGTTTATTTATAAATTTTGAAAGTAACTTCTTTCCTTAACTTTATGGGCAACCAATGATTTCTTGTTACAACCACTTTAACCTTTAATTAATGACTTGTAACTATTTAGGGGCTTCTTAACCATTGTTTGGGGCTTCCAACTTCATGACCTCATAACTCCTCAACCGCGAGGAACTATGTGGCATACCACCTACCATTGGAAATGGTATGAAGAAGACTATCCATCTATGAGTGTGTTACCTATATTTAAATTTTCCTTCATATCCTTATTCCTTAAACAACTTAGGGATTCATGACCACACCTCTGGGGATTCTTGTAGACTTCTTCAAATGCACCCATCACATCTGTTGAAATCAATGAGAACCAACTACCGAACAACATCACTGACAACCATATATCCAACAGTCCTCCCTCACTCCTACTTCTTGTCCATATACAACATCTAAGGGTCAAGGTGAAAAATATCCAAATAAAGTTTCAAAAGGTGACTTACCAGTACAAGTGTAGACTACTCTGTTATATGAGTGTTGTATATAGATCCAATTCTTATCCCATGTCTTCAGGTGATTTTGATTGTAACCCCTCAAAAGATGCTCCAAATTCATATTGACTACTTCTATATTTCCATCTATATGTGGATGGAATTCTATATACCTCCTCAACTTAGTGTCCATATTATCCCACAATGTAGTCCAAAATGCACTAAGAAATATAGTATCCCTATCTAAGATGATGCTCCTTAGTATCCCGAAGTGCACCTAGACCTATTCAAATAACTTGTTTGTTTCTTGTCTGTTGATGGTCTTCTTACAAGGCACGAGAATGAAAATTGTGTTGAACCTGTCAACTACCAAAAATAAATAGTCATTCCCCTTCCAGGTTGTTGGTAACGCTCACACAAAATACATGGAATTGTTTTCCCAAGGTCAAGTGGGTACATGTAAGGGATAGTATAGACCTTACTTCCTTTTGTTGGGCTTGCTGGTACAACAAAGTATACATCCTCCAATATATCGTGCTACATCTTCTTGCATTATGGGCCAATACACATACCTCTATAAATTGACAACTATCTTCCCAACACCAAAATATCCTAAAACCTTGGAGGTGTGAGCCTCTCTAATAATATGAAGTCATTCACCTTTAGGGACATATCTCTTTTCAAGATTGTAGGGTAAACCATTTGGGAAATGATATTCAATCTTGTTTTCACCTTCTTCTATATGAATTTGTACCTGTAGCTATTGAAACACCTCCTTGAATTCCCCATGTTTCAAAGTTCCAAAAGTTGTAATCTTGGATGTGGGTGGTTGTGAAAGCATTTCTACCAAATTATTTGTGATATCCTTCTTATACTTTATGACCAAATGATTTTTTTTTTTTAAATTCCATCCACTTGTAATGTTTGGTTTGTTGTAGCTTACTCTAGGCTTGCAAATATTGTAGTGGCTGGTGATCTATGTGGATGACAGTCTCCTTTCCCATCATATAGTGATTCCACTTTTTAAAATATTATGCAAAGGCATAGAGCGTATTTCCATAGGTAGGGTAGTTGAGAACCACCCAATGAAATACTTCAGAATGATAGCAAATAGGCCTTCCTCCCTGGATTATTACTACTCCCATTGCATACCCACTTGCACCTATCTCCACTTCGAAGGGATTATGCATTTTTTGTAGTGAGAGAATTGGTGCTTGAATGATCTTTGTTTTCAACTCATGAAAGGCCTTTTTATGATTCTTCCCCCACTGGAAAATCTTACCACTAGTTGTTATGGCGTGGAATGGTGTAGCTACTACTGAAAATGAAGCTATGAACTTCCACAAGTATTGTTTCTCTCCAACAAAACACCTAACTTTAGGGAAATTTGTAGGAATTAACCATTTCATGATGGCCTCCATATTTTTGGGATCTATCTTGAGCTCCCCTCCATTAGTCAAATACCCCAAAATACACCAAAGACTGTTGAGCAAACTCATATTTCTTGAGATTGTCTAGAAATTGGTGCTTCTTTAGAGTCTTTAACACATGCATAAGATGTGAGATGTGCTCCTCCAAGGTAGAACTATAAACCAATATATCATCCAAATGGACAACAACAAATGAATCTAGACAAGGGCTTAAAACATCATTCATTAGTCTCATAAATGTAGCTGGTGCATTGCATAAACTGAATGGCATAACCAACCACTCAAACACATATTTCCTTGTCTTGAAGGAAGTCTTCCAGGTATCTTGTTATTTGACTCGTACCTAGTGATATCCTAATTTCAAATCCATTATAGTGAAGTACTTGGAATTCTATAACTGGTCTAATAGATCATTGATCCTAGACAGATGGTACCGATTCTTCAACGTAATCTTGTTCAATTCCCTGCAATAGATACACATTCTCCAAGTCCCATCCTACTTTGGAAAAATTATTATGGGTGGCCCACAAGGAAAGGTACTTGGTCAAATCACACCCTATTCCAACAACTATTGCAGCTGCTTCTTCACTTCATTCGCTTCTAGAATGGATTGTCTATAAAACCCAATATTTGGCAATGGGGAGTCTGGAAATAATTGTATTTTGTGCTTCACATCCCTCTTGGGTGGTAGACCCTTAAGATCCTTGAACACTCCTTTGTATTCCTGTATAAACTCCTCCAAATGATGATTCTATTATTTAGTACATCCCTCCAGGGATGCCTTCACCCCCATTGACTCATCATCAAACTGATTTTCTCTTAAGAAAAAAAAATCATATTTCTTACTAGAATTAATCAACTTCTTAGTTTGGTTGGCACTTTCCAGTGATATTTTTTACTTTCCTTTATGTGCATTAATGATGTAGGCCTTCCCATCTTTGATTAGTTGGTACTAGTTGGATCTTTGCATGAATATTTCATCCCTCGTATACATGCAGAGTATTTCAAACACTAATCCACATATATCAAGGGGTACTACATCCAATTCCACTTCATCAATAAAATCAACAGTTACAACAAATTTAATCTTACACTATTTCGTTACCTTTATCTATGCATCCTTTTTTTCCCAACCCAATGGATAGGGTCTAGGATAATTGTAAACCTCCAATCAGAGCTTATTGGCCAAATATGTTTCTATGAGATTAGTCTGTGAACCGGAGTCTAACAAAGAATATATCTTGGTATTCTTGACTTGAATCTTGACATGGAAGAGCTTGGCAATCTCCTCTTCCTAGTGATGAAAGATACTTAGATTCACCTCCTTCTGCACATATGTGTAGACAATATTTTCATTCACATATGAGCTACTTTCAACCCGATTTCTTGAATCTATGGCTAAAAGGTTCTTTTTCTTTTCATCCTTCATACAATTTTCCAGGTTCAGCTCTGGATGCAGTTTCCAAAATTTTTCCTCGGTATGAGCATAAATGTTACAATGATTTAAATGGTTGTTGGGATATTTGCATTGATTGTAGTGGTCATTTTCTTCTTATATTTACCCCTTTCCACTTCTTCTTCCCCTCCTTGGAATCTCCCTGGTGCTCTTTCTGCTTAGAACCACTTGGTTTCCCCTTATTTTGTCCTATGTTTTCTAGGGATTGTGTCTGTACACACGCCTCATCCACTATCGTTGGCTTGAAGAGAATCACATGCTTTCAAATATGACTTTGTAAACGCCCCATATACTTGAGGAGTACATATGGGTTCTTGGGAGAGATACCCAACATGATGGCCATCTTTCTAAACTCAGTGGTGTACTCCTGTACACTTTTCGCCTGCCTCTGCCTGAAGTAGTGCCATGAGATCAATTGGTCCTATACATACTTGATAGGGTATAATTGACACTTGATGAGGGTTTTTAAGTCCTACCACTTATTTACTAGTATATCACCCTCCAACCTAAGTGTTTCCATATGGATTTCCCACCAGGTTAAAGCATGGTCCTCTAACTTCAATATAGCAAATGAAATCTTCATCTCTTCATCTATATGGTGAATTCTAAAATAAACTTCTACTTGTTGTTGCAACCAATGATTCAATTTTAATGCATCAATATCACCTTGGTATGGTGTTATGTCCACTTTCTCTTCCATATTGAATAGGGACTATAAAGGATTCATGGCACTCGAACTTGGCTTATCTTTCTTAGATTCTTTCCTCGACTCCTTTCTTGAGTCTTCCTGATCTCTCAACTTCCCCTCTGATCCAATATTTGAGTTAGAGACTCCATCATCTCCAAATGGTCTGAGCTTACTTTCTATAGCAACCATGAGGAGGTTCATATTGTGACCGATGTCAGTGACTTGTTATTCTAACCTCTCAACGTTGTCTTCTGTTGGATCTCAAGGTTTATTATGAACAAACTTGTCTACCATGTCTAGGGTTTCTGTGACTTCTCTTTAATATGATTCTTGGATCCTACAAATTCTCAAAAATACCCAAAGGAAAAAATAGCTCCGATACTAATATGATCTATAAATTTTCATGGATATTCCACTAGAACAATTTGTCATAATAGATATGATAAATAAAAATGAAATGTACAATAAGAAGGTTAAATTCCTTTAGATTCCAAAATATTTAGTTACTCATTCTTTGCTTATGCTTGAAATAGAGAAAATGCGGAAAATACAGAATAGTAAAAAAAAATCACACAACATCTACAAATAACAAAAATATTTGCACTAGGAAACCCTTACGGGGGAAAACCCAACTAGAAGGTGACATCGCTCTGCTCTCTTTTCACTAGTATGGAAATAATGAAAATACAAAGGATAAGGCACTCTCTATGGATTTTCCTAAGACCTGTGGTTTATTAGGATGCTATAGAAAATTAACCCCCTCTGTTATTCTCTCTAATTTTCCACTCCCAATTGTTCCACTCTGCTACAAAACACAATAGAATAACATAGAATGGAACCCCTTCTCCTCCTAGTGGCTTGATATTTAACCAGCGTTTAGACTAACTGAAGGAGGTGTGGGCCCATAAATTGTTAGAATATAGAAGATGGTGTGCTCGTTTTACCATTGACTATACCCTCGTTACCCAACCATAGGCCGAAGCCACCCTTCGAGCACCTTAACCTTGACTGAGAATTCCTCCGGAAGCAAACCCTAGGCTAGATAGCCAAACAAAGGGTAGCGCACC
>JZKD02S2128626.1:14500-33800 GCA_000966675.3 Picea glauca
CACCAAACAACCACTTTCGGCTCGGGATCTGGACCAGTTGCTCCTTACCAATACACTTTCATCCCCTATACCTTTTGATTCTCTCCCCATTCCGGTGTACCTTGGAAAACTACTCATCCCACCCTCGACCATCATTGGTAATACACCTTCAACCTCAGGAGTGAAAGAGCAACCTGCGACAACCCCCTCTTGGTCCAAAGGTTTGGGCTCAGAGCTTTCGCCACTCAAAACACGCAGTGCGAGGAAAAAGGCAACTACAGAGGCATCAAGCTCATCCTCTCAAACTACTGAACAAACTAATCGGGCACTTAGAGGATTAAAAGCCCAAGCTCGGGAAAAATCATGATACTTGTCTCCCTCAACATCAGAGGGGTTGGAGGACTCCTAAAACTAGCCTCCTTGAGACATCTCCTCGACAAAATCAGACTGACGGTTATTTTTCTACAAGAAACGTCGGTGGATGCTGAAGCTGCAAGAAATTTCCTATACGCTCTCCGACCTGACTGGATGGTTTGCGCAGCTAGCTCTATTGGAAACTCAGGCAGACTCCTGGCAACCTGGGATCCATTACACTTTGAATTTAATCTGATGCTTAGTCCAGGTGGAATTCTTTTATCCGGCACCTGTTTTGAACTTAACACCTCCCTGACTCTGCTCAATACTTATGGCCCTTGCCTGGACCGCAGACTCTTTTGCAAGAAGCTCGACTGCCTTGGCCTTCTAGCCATAAAAGACCTTATTATTTCCGGAGATCTGAGCTTCACGCTCAGCTCAAAGGAGATTTGGGGCGACAAGGAAAAGATTGACCCACTAGCGACCTTCTTCATTTCTCTCTTCACAAAAAATGCTCTAGTGGATCTGGAACCAGCAAAACTTTTTCCTACTTTGCGTAATGGGAGATCGGGCTCCTCTGGTATTGAAAAACACCTCAACCGTTTCTTGATTTTAGAAGAGCTGCTTACTCCATCACACATGGCTCGGCCCTGGATTGATCTGCCCTACCTTTCCAATCATACCCATATCTGCCTACAGCTTGGAAAAGGGAATTTGGGGACGAGTTATCCCTTCAAATTCAACACGGCATGGTTGTTGGAGCCTGCCTTCGACCTGATTGTTAGATCGGTCTGGACCGAATCGTCCCACTCGCTACCTGGGGATGCACAGGGCAACTTGGTTAGGAAACTCAACCGTTTGAAAGAAAATACAATCAACTGGATGAAGAGGAAAAAAGCACAAGACACAACCATTCTGAATAGACTCGAACACCAATTATCCATTTTACTCAGGCATAAGGCACGGACCGACCAGAAGACAGACATTGAAGCTAAATTACATCTATTAGAGGCTGACCAAGTGCACATTCTTCGGGCAGAAGAGGACATATGGAGGCTAAAAAGTAGAGCGCTTTGGCTCTCTAGTGGTGACAACAACACCTGTTTTTTCCACCGCTTTGCCAGCCACCGCAGGAATAAAAATCACATTTGGGATATAGAGGAAGAGGATGGGAGCATTTCTCACAGGATAGAAGACATCAAGCAAGTGGCACATAAACACTACAAGTCCTTTTACCAAGAAGATCCGCGCATCTCCCTACAAGATCAGATTGAAATAACCCAAATTTTCGCACAGATGGTCACTGAAGAGGAAGCGAGAGCACTGGATGCCCCCTGCATAAAAGAGGAAATCTTCCAGGTATTAAAAGGATTTAAAAAAGAAAAAAATCCCGATCCCGATGGATGGACTGTGGAACTCTACCTTCACTATTTCAAATTAATGGGACAAGATCTGTTGGAGGCTATCGAGGATTCGAGGACCAGTGGGTTGGTTAACAAACAATTAAACAACACTTTTATCGTCCTGATTCCAAAACAAAATCACCCCCGACAGTTCTCAGATTACCGACCGATCTCGCTGTGTAATCTCAGCTACAAGATTATAACTAAGATCATTGCTAACAGAATTCACCCTCTTCTCTCTCGGGCACTGGTAGAGGAGAAACTTGGTTTTCTCAAGGGAAGACAAATCCTTGATGTTATAAGCACCGCACAGGAGTGTTTACACAGCATTAAGACAAAAAAATTACCTGCCATCCTCCTAAAACTGGACCTCAAATAGGCCTTCGAATGTATAAACTGGAATTTCTTACATCTCATCCTTCTCCATTGTGGATTTGCGGCTGCCACTAGAAACTGGATGATGGGTTGCATAACCACAGCCACCTTGGCAGTTTTAATCAATGGCAAGGCTTCCAAAGCCTTCCACAACGAAAGAGGGCTTCGACAGGGATGCCCCCTCTCACCCCTCCTTTTCATTCTGGTCTTAGAAAGTCTCAACATCTTGTTAAAAAGAAGTAAATTAGCTGGCAAACTCACGGGAATCAGAGCATCTTGACTGAATCAAATTTTGCATCTACTTTTCGTAGATGACGTGATTATTATGACTTCGGACTCCTTGACTGAATGGACATAAATTTTTAATGTGCTAAATGCTTTATGCTTTGTTTCAGGTCTAAAAATTAATTTTCAGAAGTCAATGTTCTTGGCCATAGGCGCGAGGGAAGCTTTCGTGTCGGAGCTAAAAACTCTTTTTGGCATTGATTTTCGAGATTTGGCGGTTGGCTTCAACTATGTTGGTTACTATATCAAACCCTCTAGCTACAAAGCAAAGGACTGGATATGGTTATTTGAAAAGTTCGAGCGCAGAATTCAACTCTGCTGTAATAGATGTTTATCCATGGGTGGTAGATACATATTGATCAAGGAAGTTCTGGAAATCCTCTCGGTGTATTGGATGGCTCTGGCACACATCCCTCAATCTGTGCTAAAGAAGCTCCGCCAGTTGATTTTTCCTTCCTCTGGAATGGCAGCAAGCAAAGCAGAGGCCTCCATCTCTATGGGTGGGAAACCCTCTCAAAGCCAAAAGCACTAGGTGGCTGGGGCCTGAGGAACCTGCACCTCTCCTACCTTTCTCTCTCGGCAAATACGCTTTGGCGTATCCTGATGGTACCAGGCATTTGGAACAATCTTATAAAAGACAAATATTTCTCCCACTTGCCGGTCCATTCCTGGCTCAGATCAACCACGATTTCTCCTCCGGGGGGCTCACAAATGTGGAAGCATCTTCTAAAGTTTCTTCCGATTCTCCTACATTGGATCGCGTGGCTGCCTGGCTCTGGATCTGCTATTGAAATTGGCAAAGATGATATCCTTGGCATGGGCAAAAAGGCTCTGCTCTCTCCTAGACTGCTGGAGCGCCTGCATAATTTAGGCTTACATTATCTCTTTCATTTAAAATCCCCTCACAGAAGAAACTCACTTGGTGAATCCTGGGTTACTAGCTCCACGTTGAATCTAGACAGAGAGCTCTCGGCCGAATGGAACAGTTACACACATCGTCTTAATGAGGCCGACATCCGCCTACAAGAGAGACCTGACACACTCATATGGACGGGAGGTGATAAATCTGGATTCATTTCTTTTCGAAACATCTACAAAGCGTTGGCAGAGGCATCTTGGCCCACCCGTGATATGACCTGACACACTCGGCTGTGGAAGTGGAATTTCCCTTTGAAACTCAAATTATTTACTTGGCTTTTGACAGAGAACAAAATCCTCATTTGGGATATTCTCCAGAGCCACGGCTGGTCAGGCCCAAATCACTGCATTCTGTGCAAGGAGGAAAGTGAAACTTCACACCACCTCTTCGTGAGCTGCTATTTTACCCGGCAAGTTTGGCATCATGTCACAACTTCTCTAAATCTATCTGAACAGTGGCTTGGACCTTCGACGTTCTTTTGCTTTAGCTCTTGGTGCTCAAGACACCAGTTCTACCCCTCGCTGCCAGCCACCGTCTGTTGGAACGTTTGGTTGGCAAGAAATGCCGCCATTTTTTATGATAAGCCCCCTTTGGTTAACTTGGTGACAAACCTCATTCTTTCTGCAGTCGACCTTCCTTCTTTCCCCACCATTGATCAGACTATCAGCAGATCTTCTACAACTCTTCCTTTTGACATAGCCATCGCCAGGTTCGACGGTGCAACTCAACTAGATGGATCTCTTCGTGGGGTGGGGGGCCACATCTTCATCAAATCTCACACTTCCTACAAGTGGACTCTCAGTGGCGGACAAGGCACCAACGCCAAGGCCGAACTATTGGGGGTGTGGGCTTCCCTTATCCTGGCTCAAAGGTTGAACATTGAAGTGATGCTACTTCTCGGAGACTCAAAAGTCATTATCGACTGGATAAATGACAGGGCTGACCTCCGATCAACAACTTTGGAATGATGGAAAGAGAGAACTATCGAAGCCATAAGACTTTTCAAGAGCCTCTCTGCCTCCCACTTCTACAGAGAAGACAATGCCATTGCAGACCATCTTTCAAAAATGGCATTATCCCGGCCTCTCGGTTTCATAACTTTCTCCCAATGGGAGGATGTCAACGAGGGCCCCCCAACACTGCTCAAAATCTTAAGTGGAAGACACTAGGTCATCGGATCTTCTTTTGGTAACATAAATTATTGTTTTGTATCAGAATTTAGTCTATCCGACGATATCTTGGGACAGATTTCAATATGGCAGGTTAATATGGATTTTATGACAGCTTGCTAGCTGCTTTAAGCATACCATCACAGGTCTTTGTTGCTTGTATTTGACCACTGTTATGTAAATTATTATATACTTTCGAATATAAAGAGGAACTTTCTCGAGGAAAAAAAAGGGCTTCCAAAATGTCAACATCTTCTTTGTGTAGTAACTGAGTAATAAATGTTATATAGGACTATCACACTCACATAATTATGATTGATGAATTTCTATAAGCAATTTAGATATGTACAAGGACTTCCAAAATTTCAACATCTTCATTGTTTATAAGTAACCCTAATCTTAATATATAATTTTAAGGTTTTCAAAATACATTTTCTTTGTTTATAAGTAACCCTAACATTAATATATAATTCCAAGGTTTTCAAAATAATTTAATTTATATCCCTAATCTTAATATATAATTCCAATGTTTTGAAAATACATCTTGTTTGTTTATAAGTAACCCTAACCTTAATATATAATTCCAAGGTTTTCAAAATAATTTAGTAATAATGATCTTTGTAATTCTATTAAAAAAAAATAAAATGTTCAAAATAAATAATATAGTTATATGTTAAAAATAATTTAGTAATAATGGTCTTTGTAATTCTATCAACCAAAACATAAAATATCCATTCTTGCAGGCTCTCAGTTTATGGAACCACACATTACTCATAACTATCCCTCTGCCAAATGGTTGACTCTGTAATTTAGGTTTTATTAATGAAATACAATGAAAAAGGAGAAGGCTCATTCTGAAATTTAATTTTTATTAATGTAATTGGGAAATCAGAATTGGTCTCCCATGAATGTCCGAGCAAACTTCGGATTTTAAGGAACCTTAACCGGCGATAACGCAGTGACAAGCAACACTGAAATATAATTTAACCTAGCTTTCGTGGAATGAAAATAACATTTATGATCTTATCAACAACTGAAGTGACAAATGTTTGGAAGAATAAAAGTGACGAAGGTTTGGAATTCTTCCATAGGTCGTTGTTGAAAGAATGCATCATTGTAATCATTTCCGCCCATCTCTCTCCCATCAGAAACAGTGCATTTGCAAAATGAGTCTTACATTCTACATATTTAAAAAGTCCAAGAAGCGATGAAAGCACGAATAAAACAATGCATAAAATATTTTATAAGAAGCACCTCCTGGGAAGGTTGCGCAAAATACAAAAATCACTCGATCTGTCTTTCCAAAAAAAAAATGCAGTCATAAGAAGCCTGATCTCCCTGAATGCCAATAAAGCAGGATCAAAACCATGGCTCCTGCCACTGCGACGTTAACACAAAAAGTAGGATCAAGGCCGTGGCTCCACCAATTGCAAGGCATAAAATTTTTGGCATGAAAAGAGATATAGTCTGGTTATAACCTAGTTAGTTGAAACGCCTGGTTAATTGAAACTATCGAGCATCCCACGCTTCACATCCTGGATTAATTGAAACAAAAAATTATGATGGCTTCACATCTAGGATTAATTGAAAACATAGACAGTCCACCATTACCATCCTGGCACGCTTCACATCCACTCTGCCACATGCATCCACCCACTATTACAATATTTTTTTTTATTTAAATAATATTCATATTAAAAATTAATGATATGCATATTAAAAACTAATGGACATCTTAAAAAAAAATAAGAGCCTCCAATTAAAAAACAACATACCTCATCTTTTGTTATGTAAGAAAGGTAATGCTTGAAATCATCCTAGACCTTTTCCATCAATATACTTTCTAAAACAATATGATATTTTGTTATGTAAGAAAGTTAATGCTTGAAATCATCTTATACCTTCTCCATTAATATACTTTTTAAAACAATATGAGTTTAGTATTCTAGTACAAGATGTATATCATCCTTTGAATGTTACAAGTTAAACTATAGTTACCAAAATTTTGTTCAATATCATAAGTTTATGTATGGGTGTGGGAAATATTAATCACAATTCAATCATCTACTCACTTTCTTTTCATCTTATTTGTTAGTAAATAATGAATAAACAAAGTACACTAAACAATGAATTAATTACCAAAATTTTGTTCAATATTAAAAGTTTATGTGTGGGTGTGGAAAATATTAATCACAATTCAATTATCTACTCACTTTCTTTTCATCTTGTTTGTTAATAAACAAAGTACACTAAACAATGAATAAATGATTTGACTCCTTACATACTACTTAATGTTACTAATTATATGTACTTCCTTATAATACAATTTCTATGTCCATGTATCTTTTCTAGATGCAATAAATTCAATATATCCTATGACAAAGCAATAAGCACATTATAAAATCAAAATATTTTTATATCTCATAAGTTTAATTATAGTTATCAAAATTTTACTCAATCTCATAAGTTCAAGTATAGTTATTAAAATCTTACTCAATCTCATAAGTTCATATATGTTTACTTACTTTTATCTAGGAGAGGAAAATATTCTTCCATTAGCATACCTGTCGTAAATGAAGGATGGTCGTCTGTAATTTGAGAGTTCAATGCATTCAATGCTAGCGTTATATGTGTAGATTTGAAAGATTTTCCAACAAATTAAATCCATAGATGATTTTAAGGGCGAAATTTCGCTCATGGGCGAAATTAAGGTGCCTCCAATTTTGTATTGGGCAAATTTTTTGTACTAAAGTGGTGTTTTTAAACTTATATCATTAGCCCGTAATTTATTTTAGGGGAGAAATCATATACAGGGTTAGCCCATATTTTTAGGAGGGATAGAGGAAAAAAAATTATATTTTGCCCCTGAAATTTGGAGGGACAAGCTTCCATTAGCCAAATTTCTAGAAGTATGGAAATTTCTGATAGCATCTTCGCCCTGCCATTTGGTAAAATCGGGGTTTATGGTTTAATTCGCCCCGATTTTGTGGTATGGGCACTGGGTAGCTACAATCTTCCCTTTGCCCGATTTCCAAAGAACAAGGAGATTTCTGAGATCATTTTGGCCCTCCCACCTCATATAAATTATATTGGATCTGCCCACATAGGTATTCCCACATCTTCATGCTTATTTGAATTTCCCCTTTGGGCCTTGACGGAATGGAGGTTTACAGTTTTACCTTTCATATCTTCGACGTTCTTCGTGCTAGTGCTCAGTGCTTATTTCCCTTCGGGCCTTGTTGGAACGAAAAAAAGGGGGTTGGGTTACTCCCAGGTTCAACCCAGGCACCATATTTTGTTATCCTTCCAAGAGAGGAGGAACCTGCTTGGCGTTGAGGCTCGACCAAACTGGAAAACTCACATATCTGATTCTCTATGTTTCCATCAAGAAAGTGGTGTAGCTGCGACCCGCCTGTTCAGAGAGGTGCTTACTGATTTACTTGGAATTTATTTGTTGAACATATAAGTTAGTGAATGTCCTTTCACTGATTTATGTGTCAATGTCTTTTTGTGTCTTATTCAATCATATTCACCACTTGCTTTAGCTTGCTCTTATTTCAAATTGTTGCAAAGTAATATCATGGTCAACCATAAGAAGTTTATAGGTTCCACCATTCTACAGTAGATATACAACTTATCCAAAACTTATCCCAATAGGTCATGGTCAATCTGAGCAAAGCTACACTCCTTTCAAATCCAAGCAATTTCATAACATAGTACCAATAAACACAATATATATAATACAGAATTTCCACTCTTCATGTAGAAAATATATTTAATCTAATTATTATTTTACATTGGTCCAAAATATTGTTTCTCTATTTAAATTATTGCACTTAAATTTGATGCTTCGTGTCATAGGATTATAAATGTTTTGCATTAGGAAGCATCAGTCTTAAAATGATGTACTAAACTAGCCCATAAATTTGGATTTGCACACAATACTTGCGAGTGTGTTGATTACCAATGGAAAATATGAATCTTTTACCGCATCCATTTGTGATTGAGAATTTTCTCTTTAGATTATTTAGAATATGTTTTTTTATAATATGCCATCTGACCATGGAACATGTTTCATTCCTAACAACTACAAAGTGTTATATCCATTTTTAGAGAAACCATTTGTTGTTTGTGTAACATCTCCAAGATCTTCCCAAGCTCTTCAAGTAAAAGGTAAGTTGTTGCTCCTTTCTATGACCATTGCATACATAGACATAATGTTCAAGGATCACCGAAGATTGTTTGTGAACTGATAAATCTAGTAAAGCCCATGCTAAATCTTTGGAGTATTTCTAAAAGTTGTGCTATGTTAGCACTTAATATGTTTTTAAATGGTCTTTGAAGGTTCATGAACCATCCTACAATCGCAAAGATGTTAATTCAAGAAATCACCTTTTCATTGTGGCTTGGAAGGTCTGCACTGGTTGCTAATAGAGGCTTCATTCTTTTTCTTTCCCAAATAATACAGGGAGTAAAATATGAAGTTGCCAACAGTCTGTATGTGAAGACAAAATCCATCCAAAAGTTTCATTAAAAGTTCATTGAGGGGTAATTATGAGTGCAAAATAGTTCTTAGAATATTGCATTTCCCAATGCCTTTCAAGTAGAATAATTTATCTTCCTTGTATGTTTAAGAATGACATCACACATTTGCAAAGGGTTTAGACCAGATATATTATGGTGCAAATATGGAAATAAAAATGCGATTAGAGAAATGTCCAATGTAGCATGGAAAATCTGGAGTTTTTTTCCCCTATCATGTAGTAGATTGCATATTACCATATCTGACCAATAAGCAATTACATTTAACCCCCCTAAAAAAAGAAATTAACAACAACTAAAAAAATCGTCCATATGAAATTGCAGAAAAAGAATAAAAAAATCTTGTTTAATAACATAAAATTTGATAGATAAAATAATGAAAAAATTCCAGAATTAATTAAAATTAAAAACCTAATGAGACCGAAATGTTCATTCTAAAACTCAAGAAAAAAAGAATTAATTAATTTCACCCCTAAAATATTCTATTCTCGTCAGGTTTACACATGGAGGTAAATACCTCCCATAGCTACCATAATATCAACATGGAACTCGTACACTATCAATCTTAATTGATCTTCTACTTTGTTTCTATTTAAAAAAAATAGAAGCTTGCTAAGTTCTGGGTGTAATTTTTTTTTGTATAACCCACCTTCTATCCCTACAAGCACTACTTGTAATGGTTATTTTTATCCTTTATGAGTTAGTTGCCTTTTTCAAACTCCTCCTTTGAGTACTACTTTGCAATCTGATTTACAAAAAGAAAATTCCTTGTCAATTCTAGCATATACAATACATCAGGTACCTACTTAATATCTCCATTTGGCATCTTTATAAGTACAATGCCTTGACCATTTACCATATATGATAAAGCAACTTTTTGTCCCCATTGTTTGTCACCGTCCAACATAGCAAACCATTCCCTATTATGTGCCATATGACTGGTTCACCTATTTGCCATTCGTCTCCAATGCACTATATTTCATATGTAGAAAGGGTTTATACTCTTTACCTCCACCAAAATCATCTTGTTCTTCTTCAACACAATTATTTGTATGCCTTTTCTACTTCAACCCTCTTGAATCGTGATTTCTAATTCTGCATTGTTTCATAATAACCTAGTTTACCACAAGAAAAGAACTTACCTTTTCTTGAATTGGCTTTGCCCTTTTTCAAGTCTTCTTTCTTTTCCCATTTTGTCTCCTTGTTGGCCAATGTTTTGTTTCTATTTTCACTTTTGCTTCACTGTAGCCTCATTCTTCGAACCTCCCTTATTATTGTAGGCTTTTATCCTGTTTTTCTACTTTAAATGTAATCCTTGAATTCCATAAAATGTCAACACTTCAACTCTAAATAATAAACTCAGACTTGTGATGAACACTTAAAAATATTGAGGCAAACTATTTAGCATAACAATAATTAAATCTCAATTATCAATTTTATCATCAACTGCAATTAATTGATCTTTTACCCCTTTATGTTTGTGAGGTGATCTCTAAAGTGACACTAAAGAATATTTGCAACCATAGAACGTCCTTACTTCCATGAGTGGCTGCCATGTACTCGATTTTTGTAGTTGACAATGCAACTAAACCTTGCCTCTTACTCATCCAACTGATTGCTCCACCAAATATGTTAAAAACATAACCACTTGTAGATTTCTATGGTTTAGATCTCCAACAAATTCTGCATTAACAAATCCCTGTATATACTCATAGACTTCCTTAATGAGAATTTGTAAATATATTTGCATGATTAGATGTTTAAATGTGAAAAGGGATCGCATATCTACCCGTGGAAAATGCAAATCATAATAGACATAAGCATATGCTTAGAAAAGGGAAAAATTGAAGGAATGCAAATGTGAGAAAATTTTACTGTCTAGAATAAATGACTGATAGGAACATTGAGCGTGGGTTGGTAGACTTCTCATTAAGCTCATTTTCATGATGCAATTTTATCATATGTTTTCGACTAGTGCTAACCATGCTCCTTTATATCTATATCTAAGAATGCCCATGTTGAACTCCTTTTACAATGCCTTTTTTCCATAACATAATTGGATATTTGCATGGATTGAGTTACATACTGAGACTACTTATATACTACTCACTACCAAGTCTTAGTTTTTGGAATTAGTGGTTTTAAGTTAGCAATCAAGCAAATACTTCATAATTTGCATTTTTAAGCTCTAAATCTTTTTCATTTATATTAGAAACAATGTTAAGATCTAAATATTTGTCATTTACATTATAACCAGTGTTCTTTGAACTTGTGTGTGTACTATGATTTGCAAAGCATGTTTACCTTACTGGTATCTGCAAAGGATATCTTCATCTGTTGTATGATAGAAGTGGCTTTTGGGTTTCCCTTTATCAAATTTTGCAAAACATCCTGAGTTAGGGAGAAATGTGGCCTTTAGAGAGTTGGAGAATATTCTTTTGTTATTGCAAATACCTATGGTATAGTCTAGACTCTAGACTACATGCAAGTGCCAAATAGGAAAAACCTGTACTGAGAGTGGGATATCTAAAAGGCTAGCATTTATGTATTAGGGCTTATATATCTTAGTTTAGGTTCGGATTAGATTGAGTTACTGTTTTTAATTATGATTATCCAAGAATGATTGAATATAAGAGAAAAATACATTAAGTGTAATAGAGCACAGAAGAAGAATATGACAATATGATACAGGGGGAAGTCCCAAGGCTCAAGTGTGAAGGCACATAGGAAGGTGTCATCTTTTTTAACACTGTTGAGTTTCAATTATTTTGAAAATGTTGTGTGAAGGCACAGAGGAAGGTGTCAAGTATGATTGAATCTAAGAGAGAGATACATTAAGTGAAATAGAGCACAGAAGAATACGATGACAATATGATACAGGGGGGAGTCCCAAGGCTCAAGTGTGAAGGCACAAAGGAAGGTGTCATCTTTTTTAACACTGCTGAGTTTCAATTCTATTGAAAATGTTGGGTGAAGGAACAGAGGAAGGTTTAAAGTATGATTGAATCTAAGACACACATACATTAACTGAAACAAAGCACAGAAGAAGAAGATGACAATATGATACAGGGGGAAGTCCCAAGGCTCAAGTGTGAAGGCACAGAGGAAGGTGTCATATTTTTTAACAATGCTGAGTTTCAATTATGTTGAAAATGTTGGGTTTAACTCAATCCAGAATGGCATCAAAATTTATTGGCATTTGTTGGGTTGTTGAATTTGGTTTTTGCAATCCACTTTGAGCTGATTTTCTCCTCCTATGAGTGAGTATTTATTGTTAGAGGTGCAAATGTGAATAGATTTGAAGTTTGCACTTGATTGTAAGTTAACTGTTTGAAACATGAACGTGTTTGTAAGAACAAGTGCACGTGTGTTTGTGATCCTTGCATTTATGTAAAAGAGTTGGTGTTCTTCTAGGTGTATGCTCTGTAGGCACCTGCTTACTGTAGTCTAAATTTCAAGGAATTCTACTTTTTGTAATTAATCTTGAGTGTAGAAAAAAGTTGTTAGCCTGGTATAACATATTTATGCATGCGTGAAACATTTGATGGCCTGAATAGGGATTATCACATCTATCTGTTGCTCCAAGTCTATTTCCATCTAGGTACTTTTCATTAAGAGTGGGTTATCTAAGTTTAGTATTTATATTTTAGAAATTTTGTATGTTAGGTTAGGAGTAGATCATATTAGATCCTGTTTGGTTTTAGGATTGTTGGAGTATGACTGAATATAAGTGACACATATTTCCAAGTAAAATTTTAAGGCTCAATTGTGAAGGTTTAGAAGGTGTCAACGTTTCTTACACTGCTCAGTTTGAATTTTGTTAAAAATGTTGGGTTAATCAATTAAGAATGGCATTGGCATTTCTTTGCATTTGTTGGGTTGTTAAATTTGGTTTTTGTTAAGTAGCCAGAGTTTGTGGTTGTGGGTATGAGAACAACTATGGTTGTGCGTATGGGGATGCCAGTTTTGAAATTAGGGTTCATGGAGGTGAGTGGGTGGTGCATCACATAGATATGTATGTAAAAATAAAACAGAACTAAATTCTCATTAAGGCAAAGGGGGAAGAATTGAATATATGAAACTTATGATCTTGGAGGAAACTTACAGCCAGCCAAAGGAGAGTGATCAATGAAGCTGCTATTATCCAGGTTGTGGAGCTTTCAGGCAAGGGTTAGACGAAGGGGACTTGACGAAGCTGTCGCATTCGCATCTACGATTGTAAGTATTGTTGTCGTTATTCTCATCAATATGACACGCTTGGCCTGTTTCTTTCTAGTTTGTGTCTAATGTCACATGAAATTATCATTTATTGATAGATCTATTTTCAAGCTAACATCAATAGAGTAGGAAGCAGTTGTATCTTGTTTTGTCTGCAGAACTCAGCAAGGAGCAAAGGATTGGAGCACGACTCGGAGCATGCAGGGACAAACATCGATAAAAAGGTACTTCTGTCATCCTTCCTTCTCATGTGTTAGTTTAGATAGATTTGAAAGGAAGTCAGTGTCCATGTTAAGCACCTTTCTGTCTAGGGTTAAGGTCAAGCTCTAGAGGTGATCTACCTGTCCGTAGGGAGATTTTCCTACAATAGAAACTGGCGACTCCACTGGGGATATAGCCTCAAATCAAAACCTCTTGTTTGGATTTTTCTCCTCATTGACCTTGTTCTATCCCTTGATTGTTTCATACTTGGTTTACTCCTCTTTGATTAGTTTCATGAGCTGATTGGCTCCTTACCTTATCACATTTAGCATAATTGTCGAAATTGAATTGCAATTTTTTGATTTTTTGACATTTCTGGGGCTTTTAGACCCTGGCGCCCCTGTCCTACTGTTAACAGAGCGCCAACTCTCCTCCATACCCTTTCACAGAGTGCTATAATGATCCTTGCCCTTGGAAACAGAGTGCCAACCCTCTTTGGCTCAAAAAACCTTCCAGAATTTCTTTGTTTATGGTTTTCCTCTGTGTCTCTTTTGCTGAGTGATCTAGTGAGTCAATTTTTTCTTCCTTTTTAGCCTTGAGATCTGTATTTTTGAAGAATGAACACCTTGTTAATTGGATCTTGTAGCCTTCTTCACTACTTTCATTGAGTCTTTCCTGTTGAGTGAAGTTTGAAACCCATGCATTGTTCTTCTCTTCTCATTAGTTGAGTAAAAACCCTGGTGAAGGTCATCAAAGGCCTACATACCTCTTTGTCTTGATTTCGGTCAAGGTCATTGTTCTTCAACCTTTGCTTTTGGGTGTGAAGTTTTCTTTTCTCTTTGATTGTTTCTTTGCTTTCGCTTTTCATTTTGATTGCTACGAAGGGTGTATTGTTTGTACGACTTTTGCTTGTGCTAGTTTGGTTTTCATTCATACAAGAAAGATAATTAGCAAGACGAGCATTGTGTTGTATTGGTCATCACTCATACACAAACAATAAAAAAAATCTTTATGATTGATTGTGCATATTAGAAGGCATTTAAAAGTTTTCATTACATCAGGATTTGATTGAGAAAAGAATCGTTTGAGGGCATTCCTTATTAGTGCTGGATTAGTGAAAGAACTTTCTCTCTCCCTTAGATAGATGTTCATCGAAAAGAAATGACTGCATATCATATTTGATGCATTCTTTGGGTCTGACTCATAATTCCATTTTGTTTCACTTCCATGCACCTCTTTGCGTAAAGAACAACCATAAAAATCAACGCTAATTAAAAGTTATCTAGAACTTTTTCTTTTCTAGGATCCTCCACCAATAGTAGACTAGGCTTAATACTTTGGATTAGGGTTGTGAGCATAACTCTCCAAAGTTTCTAAAACAAACAGTAGCATCCTGAGTTAGGGAGAGTCAAATCCAGTTATCGTATAAGTCTGCCTGGGATCCCCCTCTCACACAGGGGTTACGCACGAGGTCGCATTCGGGTGAGCTACGGGGACTAACCCTCTGTGGTTTAACTTATTGTGGTGGTCAGATCGTATTATGGGGATCACTTTGAGGTAAATCCACAATTACTGCGTGGAAGCCTTTTAGTTGATTTTGGGCTTGATACCCTGCCCGTACGTTCGGATCGAACTGTCGACTGTTCCCGCCCAGGGGCTGACTGCGAATTGGTAACCTTAGTGGCCATAATCTTTAGGGTCTTACACAAGGTGACGATGACGGGAAGTCTCACTGTACCTAGAGCAGACATTGGTCAAACTCACTCGGGCTCCTTGGAGGGTAAATCGACAATTACTGCGTGGAATCTTGCACCAAGGCGTAAGTCCGTTAAGTAGGTCGCCATTGTAACTGTTCCACCCTATCCCCGCCCCTTCTGGACTTGATCACGCGACGTTGGATTTCATCACCAACTAGTATGGTCATCAAAAGAAGGTCCTGTTTTCTTGGTTGTGATTCTTAGATTCTATTAGCGTATGCTGTTTCTTTTACTTAGTGGACCTTAGGTCGAGTCAGTGTTAATGGTGTCAAATCCTGGGAGTACCAATGGAGGAAACCCTTCTCCTGGGGAACCTTATACTTTTCCTTCGTTTGGAAACTTTGGTCCTCCATATGTTGCCACACTGAGTCTTCCAGAACTCACTATTGGATTACCAGTTTGGTTGTTCCCCACTCCGGTGATCCCGAATCCTCCCAATGTTTCAATTGCACCTAATACTTTAGATGTCAATGCACCACCCACACATCAACCTCATGTCGACTTTTCGCCTTCTTCGCCCATCAAGTCTCCTTCCATTTCTCCTTCTTCGCCCAGTGAAAGATCTAAAGCAAGTAGCCATGTGATCAGAAGAAGAAGAAACAAAAAGAGAAGAAGAAGAAGAGCTCGAAAAGGACCAAGACCCCAACAACATCAGATGTTGGCCCTAAGCAACCAGTTACTGTTAATAGTACTGGGAGTGTTGATGAGATCAACAAGATTAAGAATCCAAAACCCAAATTCCCTTGCAGTCTTTGTAAGGGTGACCACTTTCTGAGGGATTTCCCCAGTCTTGCCCAGGTCTTAGAAATGTGGTCCTCCACGGCATCGGCCTCTGTCGGTCATGTCGATGATACCCCATCAACTAGTGATGTTAGGGTTGATAAGAAGAAGAAAACTGTCAAGTTCCCTTGCATGTTATGTAAAGGTAATCATTACTCTCACCTTTTTCCTCACATGGACAAGGCTTCTTCTCTTTTGGAAAAAATTCAACTTCCAAAAGGTTATCGTAAGCTTTCCTCTGACCCATCATTGGTTGATGGACTGGCCAATCCGGTTCCATCCCCGGTCATTCCGGTTGATCAGGTGGTCAATCTAGTTTCCTCCTCGATTGAACCACAAACCCAAGTAGCTGATCTAGTTCTGTCATCGATCAGCCTCGCTCTTCATCAAAAGAGTGACACCAAAGAGGTCGATCTGTTTCCACCTGTAGACCCCATTCTTCCCTTGGAGAATGAAACTCAAGTGGTCGATTCGGTTTTTCCATCGATCGATCCCATTCCTCCATTGAGGAATGTCAAAGTGACTGATCCAGTTCCTTCCTCGGTCAGTCCCACTCTTCCTCTGAAGAGTGCCAAAGTGGTCGATCCAGCTTTGCCATCGGTCGATCCCATTCCTCCATTGAGGAATGTCAAAGTGACTGATCCAGCTCCTTCCTCGATCAGTCCCACTCTTCCTCTAAAGAGTGCCAAAGTGGTCGATTCAGTTTCACCATCGGTCGATCCCATTCCTCCATTAAGGAATGTCAAAGTGACTGATACAGTCCCTTCCTTGATTAGTCCCACTCTTCCTTTGAAGAGTGCTAAAGTGGTCTATCCAAATCCACCATTGGTTGATCTGATCCAATCATCGATCGATCCTACTCTCCTTCTAGAGAGTAAACCCGATACTGCCCATGTTTTTCTTGTCAATACAGACTCTACCACGCCTGGGGGCATTCCTCCTCCTCCTGTGAAACCCCATCCAAGTACTGAAGCCATCCTTTTTGATTGGGGTGCGCTAACTGGACCTCGTCTTCCCTCCCACATTTATTTCCAGATTACAGTATAGGTTCGTGGTCGAGACGTTCCTCAAACGCTGATAGATGAAGGTGCGTCCGTTAGTATTTTGTCTTCTATTGCTTGGTACGCTTTGGGTTGTCCGCAGCTTGCACCGGTTACACAGAATTTGTTAGCTTTAACAGAAGAACTAGTCAACCTTTGGGGATCCTTCCTCAGTTTCCTGTAACTTTGGGAGGGAAAACTGTCTTTATCGATGTCATGGTAGTCCGTGACCCCTTGGATTTCGCTTTACTCCTTGGGTGGGATTATGTCTATGCCATGAAAGCTATTGTATCCACTCTTTTCCATGTGATATCTTTTCCTCACGATGGAAGAATTGTGACTATTGATCAACTTTCATTCATTGGCCCCGACTGGGTTACCTCCCTAAGTGGTTCTTATATGCAGACAGTATCAACTCCGTCGCATGTCAATTATGTGGCGTTGTCGCCCATGACCTCAACTTCCGACAATTTGGATCCGGTAGTTGACATGGTGATCTCTTCGGTAGGGTCATTGGAGCCTGATCTCCTTACCCCTGTCATGACCCTCGACATGTGTTCCTTCCAGAGTAATTGTCTTCCATCCAACGAAGATCTCTTGGAAGCCATGACCGAGTTTTGTCCCTTGACATGGTATCCTTCCAGAGTGTTATCCTCTTGGAAGACATGATCAAGAAGTAGGCCGACGAGCATAGTTTCTCTTCTCTATGGCAAGCTTGTTAAAAAATGAAACAGAGGCCACTAGCTTTCATGCTGGGGGAATCACGAGCATAGTTTCTTTTCTCTGTGGCAAGCTCGTTAAAAAATGAAATAGAGGCCACTAGATTTCATGCTGGGGGCATCACAAGCATAGTTTCTCTTCTCTGTGGCAAGCTCGTTAAAAAAATGAAACAGAGGCCACTAGATTTCATGCTGGGGGCATAACGAGCATAGTTTCTCTTCTCTGTGGCAAGCTTGTTAAAAAATGAAATAGAGGCCACTAGCTTTCATGCCGGGGGCATCACGAGAATATTTTCTCTTCTCTGTGGCAAGCTCGTTAAAAAATGAAACAACAATCTGGGGATCGAACCCGGAACCTTGAGCATAGTTCTTTTCCTATGTCAAGCTCGTTAAAAAATGAAACAATCACCTCTCCCTTCAAGTTGATTCTTTCGCTAGATCTCGTAGATGTCGAGTCGAGTCTTTCGTTAGGTCTCGCTTTTGAACCTTCATTTCATCCACCTTTATCCTTTTTCTCCATCTAGCACAGAAATTGGTGACAACCTCAAAGTTGGTGAATGAATTGAAGCTTGGGGGGCATGTCTCCAGCCTTTGATGATCATTCTGGAGTCAAGCCACCAACTTTCAAGCTGGGGGCATACCGAGCTTAGTCTTTGTTCTTTCTCATGCTCGTAAATACATGAGAATGAAACCGGGTAAGCTTTTATCTCTTTTTCGGACCCGTACGGATAATGAACACACGAAAAAGGAACCCCCATGGAGTCTCCTTTAAACCCTTTTCAGACTCTCTAAATATGAAAAGATTGTCGAGTGACCTTGCTTCCTTTCAAACTCGTTAAAAGGTCAGAAAGGGCGTCTTTCGAGCGATAGTTTAACCCTTTTTCGGTCTCGTTAGACTACTGTACGAAAAAGGAAGTGAGAGAGTTCTCTTTTAAGTGTTTTTCCAAACTCTATAATCCCGAAAAACCTTCGAGTTTTCTGTCTTTGGACTCGTTAAAACACACATCAACAGACCCATATGGGATCGAACCCTTACTTCTTCCGGTTCGTTAAACAAAGGAAGAGGAACTTACCAAAGGTGAGTTATATCGAGCATGTGTTATCCTCCTCGAGCTCATTAAATCAAAAAGAGGTACTCATCTATCTGGATGGGGGAAAAAATTGAAAGGAGCAAGCCAAGCAGTCTCTTGAGAACATCATCCAACACTTCTTAGAGTCACCCTTGAACACAACACTGTGTCATTTGCACATATCATAATCTGTTGAACCTCTGTACTGAGCCAATCCTCCGAGTTTCCTTTCACTCCTTTGGGTCACCCGACACAAGTCACAGTATCCATTGCATAGTTTTGGTCCATGTCATGTTCTGCTGTTGTGCCTCAGTGTTCAAGGGAAGTCTCCGCCTCGAGGGTTAGCCATCCCAAATATCTTGTCTCAAAACCCATGTCAGTCCATGTCCATTTGATCTACCAATTACATCTCCATGTCTGTTTCATGTCGTTGATGGGGGATACATCAAGGCCCTCCCTCGACGAGTCTATTCCTGTCGACTCCAACAC
>JZKD02S2128626.1:33850-47351 GCA_000966675.3 Picea glauca
CGCTGGAATGTACTAGGGTACCTTGAGAATCATTGACATTAATGGTGATCTCCCTCGCACTTGTTAACGGTTCACACCATTGACCGGTAATCAAGTGGTTTCTGCCATGTTCGACGTCAAGACATATATTCACGTGGTCAGAATCGTACTATATTGGGATTTGTAAGAAGACCCTGGGTTGAGCCATCACTTTGATATATGCTTCGCCCAGGCTGCGAAGGAATTTCCATTGGACAAAGAACACATACACTGTTACATATATCCACTTTGTATTGGTCATGGCTATGTCTTGTCATCTCGTAGATCCACTGTGTATTCTTCGTGGCTACGATTAGTCCGAGTCATCAGAGTATAGATCCACATTGTATCTTCAGTGGCTATACCTTTTTATCAATACAATTATGGATCCGCAGTGTATTTTATGGCGGCCATATCCTACTAAGTCTTGATCACCCAAGCATAGGTATGCCTGCCTTGGGTTTTGAAATATGTCATGATATTTGTTGGATGTTTGTGTGCAGCTTCTGTCAAGTTCTCCGAGTCTATACCCTTTCTTGAGCATCTACAAAGTATTTCAGTTATCAGTTGGCATCTTATAACTTCATACTTTGGGGGGCATTCTGTCACATGTCAAAATTGCTCAGCTGATAAGTGTCGCATTGTCCCTCTCAATTGTCATAAGTGTCGCATCTTCCCTACAACTTTCGCAAGTGTCGCAAGTTGGTCACTAGTGTCACAAATGATGTTCATACATACTTCCATTTCAATGACACTAAGGAGGCACTTCTAACAGCTCACATGACTGATTTGAAGGAGGAGAACTGGTTTACTGAAGTCAAAAAACTCTTGACACCTGAAAGGAGCCCTGAAACAAAGGTTTTGAGGGGGAGCGCTCCCCTACTTTAGCTCCAGAAGCACTGGTGCTCCCCTATAATGCTTCAGGGAGCGTTATAACGCTCCCCAGCCCCCTTTGAAGGAGTGCTTTTCATCTTGAGAGCACTGGCACTTCCCTAAGGCTTACCAGGGAGCGCTACAACGCTCTGATGCCCCTTCTAAGGGAGCGCTACCTAATCTGAGGTAGTAGTTGGCCCGTTGAGGAGAATAAGGGGAGGATCTTTCGAGATTAGGAGGCAGTTGTGCTTGAATTCTTGGTTTCATCAAGAGATCCCTGATATAAGGAGAAGGTTCCCAACTTGTTCTAAAGATAACTCAAGAGGTTAAGCTCCTCTTAACCTATATAAACAGGCTCTATGATGGTGGAAGGGGGGGAAGAATTGAATATATGAAACTTATGATCTTGGAGGAAACTTACAGCCAGCCAAAGGAGAGTGATCAGTGAAGCTCCTATTATCCAGGTTGTGGATCTTTCAGGCAAGGGTTAGACGAAGGGGACTTGACGAAGCTGTCGCATTTGCATCTACGATTGTAAGTACTGTTGTCGTTATTCTCATCAATATGACACGCTTGGCCTGTTTCTTTCTAGTTTGTGTCTAATGTCACATGAACTTATCATTTATTGATAGATCTGTTTTCAAGATAACATCAATAGAGTAGGAAGAAGTTGTATCTTGTCTTGTCCGCAGAACTCAGCGAGGAGAAAAGGATTGGAGCGCGACTCGAAGCGTGCAGGGACAAACGTCGATAAAAAGGTACTTCTGTCATCCTTCCTTCTCATGTGTTAGTTTAGATAGATTTGAAAGGAAGTCAATGTCCATGTTAAGAACTTTTCTGTCTAGGGTTAAGGTCAAGCTCTAGAGGTGATGTACCTGTCCGCAGAGAGATTTTCCTACAACAAGTGCCCAACCCACGATCTTGATCCTTAAATTGCAAGATTCTAGCCATGTGAATAGATATCCTGATGTCAAACATGGTAGAAACCACTTGAATGCCAGTCATTGATGTATATCATTAACAAGTGAGAGGGAAATCACCAATGATGAAAATGACTTCCAAGGTACCCTAGTACATTCCAGCGAGTGTGAACGAATGAGATGAAGTTGAAAATGCATGGAATCATTTGATGAGAGACCAATGGAGAAAACCTATTTTGAAAGGTGAGGAAATCTACCATTGAGGCATGCTCACTCTAAGGTACTAATTGATTTCTAAGTCTAATTCCGGGATAATGTGTTGAAGTCGATAGGAATAGACTTGTTGAAGGAGGGTTGTGATGTATTCACTATCATTGACAAAAAACTGACACCGAAAAGTGATGAAATATAGTGGATTAAATGAATATGGACTGATACGAGGATGAAAGATGGTAGTACTCTAGAATGGTTGGTTTGAGGTGAAACTTCCCTTGAGCATTGTGAGGCACAACAAATGACTTGGTAGCATGGACTTGACTAAGAGATAGGCCAAAACATAGTGCGACAATCAATGAGGTACTCTTCAGGTGAGATAAAGGAGTATGAGGACTCATGGGATTGGTATGACTCAGAGACAAGAATATTGCAAAACTATAATACGATATGCAAATAAATGCCAAGTTCAAGGGAGACAACGAACAATTGCCATGATGCTTTCCAAAAACTTGACCCACTTCCTTCAATTTCCCCCCCACCATGATTGGCAAGTACCTCTTTGTTTTTTAACGATCTTGAGGTGGATAACAAATGCTTGGTATAGCTCATCTTCGATGAGTCCCTCATCATATGTTTAACGAACCCGAAGAAGGAGGGGTTTGACCCCATATGGGTCCTTCATTGCATGTTTTACGGGTCCAAAGAAGGAAAAAACAATGGTATTTTGATGTTTAGAAAGTATAAAAAGATATTAAAGACAACTCCATGGATGTTCTTTTTCAAAAATTTAGTCCCCCAAGCTCGAAAAAGTATAAAAAAATACAAGGGAGAAATCTTCTAGTCATAATTGACTATAGTATACATTTTTCGTAGTTAGTCTTACGAGGCTAAAAAAGGGAAAAACTACCACTTGAAAGATGAATCTTCATGGTTTAAGGAGCTCGAAGGAAGACAAGGTATGCTTGCAGTTTTTTTCATTTTTTAACGAGCTTGACACAGAAGGCAAACTGTGCTCAGATTTGATTTCATTTTTGACGATCTTGAAAAGGAGAATAAACTATGCTCGGTGTAATACCCATAAATGGGCCTCGTCCCAACATGATGTCTAAAGGTTGTTATGTTGATTGATACCTATTGGCTATTTTTTTCCCAACATGGTGTTCAAAGGTTGGTACTTTTCCCCCAACATCGTCATAATAAGTTGGCAGTTAAACTTCAGTATGATGTCCAAAGGATAGAGACATGCCCCCTAAGTTTCAGTTCATTTGTTGACTCTTTTTTTGCACTCTCTTAGCCTCCTGGTTACTAATAGGGATATGGTCACTAGAGAGGGAGGAAGAAAGAGGATCAACTGATATAGGTAGAGGAAGGGAAGGTTTAGGTACCGGATCTTATGGAAGACGAGACTTTGTTAGACTAAGTCACATGTTGTTTCCTAGTGTTTTAGTGGTAGATGGGCTAGGCACTACCCAAGGATCAAGTTATTTAGAAGATCGTTGCATCGTAGCCATAATCATATTTAACATGGAAACCTGATGTGGGGGATTAGGGGGAGGTAAGGGAAAAAAATCCCATGAGTGAGTAATCCTTGAGGATACCTACCCCCATAATTTCATACTTAAGATCGATTTGTCCCAGGAAAGACATATTTTTCGTTGCAGGAATATTGAGATCTCGTGTGCAATAATCAAGTTGGTCAACAATCACAATTTTCCCTTGTTGGGGAAATTGAAAAATGTGAAAGACATGACATTCAACATTGAAATATTGCAAGAGTCCATAAGGTTGGAAATCACGTCCATCAACTGCTTTAAGGGTGGTAGGAGACTGATTAAGTTCAGAAGAACCAATGGCTCTCCAGTAGGACAAAGACATGACACATGTGGAAGCACCTTCATCCTAAATAGTGTGATTGATGTTCTCCCCATGAACCATAGTGTGAATTTTGAATTCCAGGTGGCGGGAGAGCCTTATTTTAAAATAGTCCAGATTAAACAAAATCATATTTGACGACTCTGGATCCACAAATCCAATGGATGATAACAAGGTTCTATGTTGACTTGGATAGTTTTTTAGAACTTCAAGCATTGACATAACACAAGGTGCTTGCACGAAATCTTCAACAATGTTGTAGTTTTGAGTAGCGTGGGCACTTGGATTAAATACCGATTTTCAAATTGTTCCCTTGGGAGGGCACAACAATGAGTTAGCAATAGGCCTCTCGATATGAAGAGGGGCAAAGGATGGAGGAGGCGTGGAAGTGGAGGGATTATTAGTAGCACCTCCATTGGCATGATTTTCTAAAGGAGTGTCATAAGTCTTAGCTTTGGTTGTTAGACTAACTATATCCTTACACATAAAAACATGAGTGGCTACTTTGAGTTCTGTTCATAGAAACTTCAATATGTATTTCCTGCCATGGTTATCGCTCCCCTTGTAAAACGTGATTACAAATGATGTTATCGCACCTTTTGCAAATAACCTGCAGCCATGCATCAGACACGGTGATAACTGGAGTATCTCTCTTATCACACCTCTTGGATGATTTATGAGTATCGACCCTCTACTCTGATTCTGTCATCTGTCTCTTCAAAAAACAAACTCAGTTTGATCCAACGACCTTTTATTACCTCTGTGTGTGACCGACAATCCTCTTTACATATCTTTCCCCTTTTCTCTCAAATCCTTCAACTCTAAGCTCTGATACCACTTGTTGGGAAGCAGAAGCAAAATATAGCATACACAAGCAAGATTAAACACACATAAAATGGAGAACAATAATCACACAATTGACATAGTGATTTATGTGGAAACCTAATGTAGGAAAAAACCACGGGCAATGATATTCGGTATTCTTATATTTGGTATTTTTATTATTCAAGGGAGAATTACAATAGCCAATCTCAGGAATACAACCATCCTCTCCCCACACACACTATGCTCTCTACACAGTATTGTGTCTTGGTCACACACTCTACACACATTGCACTCTCACCTCTATGGGTATGCTCGTATATATAACATCTATCACTCAGTGACACAAACTGATCATAAATAAATCACATAGTTACATGAACAATTCACAATTAATTTATACTACGACGTTTCATTTTATTTCAATGAAAATGAACAACTTCGTCTATTTATAGATTTAGATTTCAAGGGTTGTGATTTCCAAAAATATATTGGGAATGACGTTATATAAATTGAAGTTAGTTCTTAATAATTTTTCAAAAATTAGGTTCCAATAATTTTCTAATTTAGAATATCCTCATGTTATGAATAATTATAAGATTAAATGCATTATGAGTTAACGAAGTAAAATAACTTAAACTAATTTTTATATAATTTAAGAAATTTGCGTTCCAATAATTTATAATATAGAATATCCTCATAGTATTAATTACGCCGAAGGCGTTTGTAGGGGGAGGTTCCAGGGTTCAAAATTGAACACGTCATGGCCCGCCAAAGGCCTTCTAGCATGTCCTAGAAGTATAAGAAAATATTTGGGCATAAAAAAAAATGTTGGCTTTTGTTTTTGTCATTTTCTTGAAAAATGTGAAACAAAATAAAAAATTCCATGTGAAGGGTTAGATTTTTAAAATGCCCATCATACTAATTTGGGTTTCCATGGTAATTTGGTGATTTCTAGAGTGTGTCACCATCATTGTCTGCCCGCATCCACACTAGTCTGACATAGACTACTGCTGCAAACGCCCCATCCATCAGAGATCGATGTCCCATCACATGAAATAGTCCTAAAGTGATGGCAATCAAACCACATTTTCTCTTTCACAATGTGGTTCCATGGAGATCAAACCACATGAAATCATCCTAAAGAGATCGATGTCCCATCACATTTTCACAATGATGATAGAAAACTATTTAACATGAACGGATGACCACAGTTTTGGAGGGCCATAGAGATGATCGGTCATGTCGAATCTTTACCAACTCGTCTAGTAAAGATTTTATGGATCTCCCTGAGTGATTTATTATTTGGCTCATTTTTACAAGTATACAATACAATCGCCAGGCAGGGAGAGTGGTGGCATCGCGGAAGAGGAAGGCATGCATTGAGTAATTGTATTTTAATTTGGCTATGGGGTGAAGAAATTGCTAATGTGTCTGGCCGAAGAGGTGGTATGATTTCAGTTCGTTGCCTTTTTAGTTCTATTTTTATTCCTTGAGTGTTTTTTGATATTTTCTTCTTACTCGAAGTCATTTGCCTCATATCCTCATCCACACCCAAATTTTCTCAAAAATCTGAAGAACCCACCGAGCTTACCATGGCCTAATGCTTTTAGCAATCAAAGCCTTTGGAATTTCAGTAGTTTCTCTGCATTTATTGAAAAATAATTCGTCAGTGGTATTCTCTAAGGTGTGTCGTAAAGTTTCTAACGTTCTCATTAAATTTCGGATTGAAACCCTTTCTTTACTCTTTTTCTAATATTTATCACATTGTGGGTAATTTGTAATCTGCCTTCCTCTAAAATCCATAATTATAGTTTTTACCCAACTCCAGTATGATACCTATAAATGTAATCTGTTCTGTGAAATTGTTCAATCCATGTATTTGTTCTTTTAATTAATTCAGTTTTGTTATGATATTGGTTTACGAGCTTCTGGTTCAGAATTATTTTTGTACCTACCGTTGTGTACTGCATTTCGTCTTCTGAATCTTTTCTGGTGAATGTGAACAGGTGTGTGTATGGTTTCGCAAGCATCCATGTGTGCGCGGTAGTTCTGAAGATCTTCAAATTTATGGCAACTAGGCACAGTGTTTGAGCAATTCCTGGTTAGATGAGAAGTGAAGAAATCATCCCTGGATTTAGTGAGTTTTTATTAGAAATGAAAGGTTTATAAAATTATATTTAAACATGAAAGTTTTGGAAACCCATAAATGTTGATAGGTGAAGAAATCGTTCTCGATTCAATGATTTGATTGTTTGATATCTATGCACACAGGAAAAATGTTCTGATAAATATATGTAGGATGAGTATCCATTTTAATAGAAAATTTGTAGAATAAGATTTATTTACTAAGAGAGACATCTACCAATTCAACCCTGGTCCCGAATGGTTGATTGACATCTAGAAACTCAAACCTATTTACCTGCTCCAATCCCACCTGCACGTAACTAAATTTTTCAACTAAATTTTGTTCCTTCATATGTTTGAATACAATTGACAGAGTACTCTGTTGACACCTTTCTCCAGGATGCAATTGTCCAAGGCCTTTCAGGGACTGCTTCTCTTCACCTCGGTGTTGACTTTATTCAAAGATATTATCCTGTAATACAAGTCTTGATTTCCTCTCCAACTTGGGGTAAGTCAAAGATTCTCGGTGAGATGCTGAACTCTGAGTGATGTATTTGGAGTTGCCATGCCTATCTTACAGAACGTAATTTTATGCAAAGTAATATTCCATCTTTCGAAAGATTTTTGATTCTGGACTTTGGATTGATTTTGACCAGGAAATCACAACATTTTCAATGATGTTGGGGTTCTTTGGTCGGAATATCGTTACCATGATCCTAAAACTGTGGGACTAGACTTTGAAGGGATGATTGCAGACATTAAGGTAAGACAGTTTTTTTACCCTGGGTCTTTTCACAGAATTAGATGTTAGGTATATGCACTGTTAATTATTTGATTATTCAGAAGCAATGAAGTATAAAAACGAAAGAAAAATGCAAAAGATCTCATATTATTCAGAGAGGATACTTGATTAAATTTGCATGGAGGAGACCCTGCAGTTGATTACTGCATCCTGCTACCTTCACTTTCCTACCCTGCAACTGATTACTGCATCCTGCTACCTTCACCTTCCTAAAAATTTTCCTTGCCACTAGATGCCTCTTGATGTTCTTCAATGTAGTAGTTTTCAAGGGTCCCTTGGCATTGCTAGTTTTTTTGCATTCTTGCATGAAATTAATTTTACCTCTGGATAACTCATAACAAATGTACAAAGAGGATTAAAATTTTTCCATGAATCAACAATTTTTCCAAAAGCAAGAAAATCCTATTTTTTGGGACAGTTTCAACAACTACCTCCCTGAATGCTGCTTCGTTGGTGTCCCCATATCTCGTAGGCTTATAATCTAACAGACTAGTGGACAAATTAAACTACATTGAAACCATCTTTTGACATTTTATTAGAATATGCATACTTGATATTTTATACATTTCCTTCGGTGTCAATGAGGATGTTTCTTGAAGCAATTCTGCTGCATTCCAGGCTCGGTGCATGCCATGCCTTTGAACCAGGCATTCATCAGAAACATTATCCTTCTATTCCTTTATTTATAAGAAAAACCAAAGCAAAGAGTATCACGTACCTATGTCTAGACCATCATATCCAATAAATGTGGGGAAAATGCTCCAACAAGACAGTGGATAGGTAAGTCTAGCATCCAATGGCAGACTTCAAACCTTTGAGTGGTAGCCAGACTCACCATGGAGGCCATTTGACACATTGTTCTTTCATATTTTAAGAGGGAGAAAAACAAAAACACCATGAAAGCGAATGCAAACAAGGAAACACACTAAAATTAATTTCTTGCATTTATTATTCTAAAAATGAATGCAAACAAAACCATCCAAAAACACAAAATTGGCACCATTTACCTACCAAATCGACATGACTGAGAGGATAAGAAGTCTTTGTTGTTGTTGTTGTTGTTGTTATGAGTTGATCGACATCCCTCCAATCTATCTTCTCCTCCAAATCCGACCATTTCCCTCGCTGCATTAATAGGCAATGCACTTATTACCAAGAAAAAAACAAAGACAACACTGCAATAACTTGTTACAGTCGATTTCTTTCAACTAGAGGAACCCACGACCTGGTCTTCCCTCTTTTACTTTCTTCACATGTCACCGTCACTGCCGATGACAACCATCACACCATTACTATTGCCATGTCTCATTCATTTACTACCATTTGAATTTTAAATTTTGTTTGGAATTTGAGCATTTTCGTATTAAGGCTTGTGTAGCCATAACTGAACATGTAAGACATCAAACTGATGGTTTCTCATGTCCCGATTGATTACCACAGTTTCCTGTTCCACGACCATCTCATAGTTTCACACTTAATATATGTAAATGGGGAAGTTGGACATAAATGTTTTCCCGACTCCATCGTGTAACATTCACGCATTACCATTTTCATAGAATCCCAATGCAGGCTTCAAGGTAGAGGTTGGTTCTTTCGGGGTCGTCTCTCTCTTTCTCCACAAATCATCTGCCTCAATGAAAATACATTTCTTTATAAGTACCAAATTCATGACTATTTTGTTTGTGTTTTGGTGAATCCTTATCAACCCTTCGAATTCGAACCAAAATCTGGCCGGACAATGAAATGAATGGGGCAAGCCTTGAGAGGAAGGAAAAATCTAGCAGGACAATGAAATGAATGGGGGCAGGCCTTGAAAGGAAGGAGAGAAGGTCATGAAAGCTATTATTTCATGCATGAAGACCCCAGGATCGGTCAATCTAGAAGCTATCAGTCATTGCAGTAGGTCCAGGGCAAGGGGGAGCTTCTTCTATCACTTTTCATTTTTGTGAAGCTTCAGCTAGGTGGCAGTGAAGAATTGGAATGAAGTGAGTGTAATGATTCAGTTGGGGGGTCCAATCTTTGATTGCAAGCACATAAGAGTTGTTGTTTTACTGAAAATGGTTCTAATGAACATTATTTGTTGTTTTTCCCTGTCTTAGTCCATGTATTACTCGCATATGTTCTTCGTCACCTAGACGTTGTATGGTATTGTTTTCTTGTTTTCTTGAATTTTGATTTTTGGATTGCATTGTGAAACTTGGCAATTATGGCAAATTTTCAGGATGACCCTTCTTGTAACTTTGTTCTACCCATTTCCATTGCACCTCATCACTTCACAGTTGATTGTAGGATAGGCAACAGGTGCATGTTGATCTTAAACTGAACCCCTCTTTCCCCTCCACTAGAACTCATAGACTGACCTCAATGAGCCCTTGGGCTACCCTTGAGAATGGTCTTCTTTCTGGCACAAATAAGTTGTCTTTTGGTTGAATTTTGCAGTATTGTAGGAGTTTTTTTTTTAACTTGCAGATGTAATATTTGTACATGTATTTTCCTTGTTTTTGAAATTTCTTAAGTTTTGTTGTCATGATTTTAATTTTTTATTTTTTTAATGAAAAAAACTTGATGGTAACATTTTTCTCATGTTCACAACTCTCCTCTTTATCCCAATAAACTTCAACACTTACAATTCAATCCACACTATTATCTTTTTTATTTAATAATAAATTTGGACTCACATAATGGTGTTATTAAATTTAGAAAATAATTTTGCCTCCAAAATTTTACATTTTAACCACTGCCTTGTTGCATTATTTATGTTCACTTTTTTAGAATCATATATAAAATTATTTTCCATAGATATAGCCATCTATTTTTTAAGCTAATAATTTTAAGACACTAATAATTTTGGATTTATTGATTTTTTTATTAGAGATAAATTTAATTAGAAAAGTAATACTTTATTTAACATATTTTTTTTATGAAGCTTGTACTTAATTTATTGATGTCAATTGAAATGTATTTTTTCTAGTATTTACCCTTCTCACTGAAATTAGAATCCACCCTTCAAATTTGATCACGAGGAGGTTCCCTGCCAATTTTTGTTGTCTATCAAAGACCTGTGAAAGCATGCTATGTGTCAGGCATATATTTTCCTATTTTCATCGTGTACTTGACCTCCACCTCCACCTCCACCTCCACCTCCACCTCCACCTCCCTGCTGCACCACTTTCACTGCACCACCCCACTGCCCTGTTGGACCATTTTCACTACACTGCCCTGTTGTACATCCTCCCTTATCCTTTCCCTTTTTCGATGCCCTTATCCTTCCCCCCCTTTTCACTGCAACCTTGCATATTACATTCTACCCAGCCTTGCATATTACATTCTACCCAGTTATCTTTTCACCATACTCACCTCTATTTCCTGGTTTCAATGGATCTTTAACCGACCTACTGCCAACTTCTGAGAATTGTTGGGCTTGCAGAAATCATGTCTACCCAAGAAGCCAAGGTGGATGCAAAAGATGGTGCAGAGGTCTATCATGGTAATTGGATTTGCAAGCCGAAGGCAATGGAGCTCTTTCGTGATGTTTGTCCATTCCTCAACTATGTAATTTTACAGATCATCCTGTTGTTCTAGTTTGGGCTCTCATCATATTTGAGAAAACAGACCCACCGTAAGCATCCTTGGACTTAGGGGTTTAGATTTTCCTTCCCAAAAGGGAAAGGATATAGAAAGAGGAATGTGTAAGAAAGAAATTTAAATGGCAATAATGGAATTTGAACTTACATCTGGAGTTTCTTGGTCGACTTCCACCTCTCCTCCTTTGGTGAGAAACTTGCTCAACGTCATTTCCGACTTGATCCATCCTGGTGTTGCAACAGTAATGCTCACAGAAGAACCGAGCTCTGTTCTCAGACTTTCATAGAAATTCATCACCACAACTTATACAGGTATCTGTTATCTCCAGTACGCGTGTAGTGGGAGTAATAAGAAGATATCCATGTAGCTTCTTTGGAAATTGTCCAAGTGCCACATTTTCTCAGATCACTTTAGTTTATTTGGTAACTCAAAACAAATTTAAATCGTGTTGGCTGTATTCCTTTCCCATAAAAACCATTTAGAGTTTTATTTTTAAAGTCAGCAGAATTTGTTTCAGAACAATAACATATTGGTTAGAGAAATTGTTCAAGTCTAATTGAATTAACGTACTTGAATTGCAGATAGCAACCATGAATTATAATGATGTTCCTCTTTAATTATGAGTATTGAAATTTCTGGGCACGATTTCAACTTTAGACTTCATAACAAGTCTTTTTTCATCATAATGCGAAGAAACTTTGCTTTTGGATTTGATATTTTGAGTTATTGAGTTTGAAGTCCTTTGAAGCTCTACTGAGCTTTCTTTGGTGATGCATAACTGATCATTCGTCTGGTTTGTTTTTCAGAGTGGACTTTTTTTGAGTGTTGTATGAACATGGGAATGCAACTGTTTTTCTTCTTAATGAAAGTTAAGATATTTTCTTGGTATATGTGGAAAACAAAACGATGGTTGTGAAGATTTTTATTTTTTAAAATTAATTACTTAACAAAAACGAACTCAGAAACGGACTCAGAAGTTTTAAATATCAAATTTATGGAAAAACAAAAAATTATAAAAAATACTAACCTTTGGATCGGGTAGATCAACAACACACTTCACAACTTTATTCAAGTTAACACCATCAAACTTAATGAAACTTAGTGGTATAACAACACACTCCACAACTTAATCCTAGTTAACACCATCAAACTTGGCGGTATAGCTATGGATACACAGTAGAAGAAAGTAATTACTGGCCAGCAAGGCAACTTCAATATTTGCCTATCTGTCAAAATAAAACCTTGGTAATAATAATGGACACTGCCACTTGCACTGGCATTCCCAATATAAGATATAAATACATACTCACAACAACAACCCCTCTTTTACGAACATCCTCAATAATTGGTCCAACCTGAGTTACAAATACAGTGTGTTAACCAGCCTAAGGGAGCAAAGTCAACGGATAGCTAATCTTTTTGATGAGCTGAGTGAGGGGTACATGATAAAACTTATCACACCAAAGATATAAGAAAAATCGATACGAGGACCAGCCTTGAGATGATCAATTAGATGAGTAAGTCTTAGTGATTTTTATTTTTTCTACTAGATATAAATTTTTTAAAAGTTGAGGTGTTTTTTACACTACAAGAGAGAGTTGAAGGGAAAAATGTAAGGTCACATCGCAATATCGTAATTTTTAAGTAAAAAAAAAAAATACATAAATATGTTATACTAAATATTTTAGTGAAATTTAATAAAACTAGATTGGTAATAGTTATTTATGAATAAAATTTTACAAGATGTTTTCTACAATACACTAGAAGTAAAGGCAAGCTGTAAGGGTTCCAACAATGGTGTACACATCATAAGAAATCTTTGAATGTTGCGAGTCAAAAATCTATATATAAATATAAAAAATCGTTAAATATGTTGGGTGTTTATAGGGTCATAACAAGTTGATTCATTATAAATAAATATAAAATTTTACTCCTTTATTATAAAATATAATTTATATGTAGGAGTTATTTGAAACATTTTGGTGGTTAAATACATCTCAATTTGAGAATTTCTAAGTAAAATTAAAATGTTTGCTCATGTAAAAAACAAAAAAAATATGTTATACTAAATATTTCAGTAAAACTTAATAAAAAGTTTAAAAGTGTTTAGGTTAACAAAAATTTAGGTGGTGTAAAACTTAGTAATAGAATTTTAAAAATTTAGGTGTTTTCTACAATACATGAGAGTTAAGTAAAGACAAGTTGTAGCTGTTCCAACAATGGTAAACCAAGTAGATATACACAACGTAAGAAATCTTTGAATGTT